>JAIFHC010000269.1:0-50000 GCA_021229015.1 Solen grandis | reverse complement strand
AACAGGCAATAAATGAGTATATCCCCTTCTATGGTATGTACAATCACGTGATATTCATCAGGAGTACTGCAGGATGCTTCTCAGACATTAATTCAGCACGATTCCAAGTTTCAAAATTGCCAACATTAACACACACACACACACACACACACACACACAAACACACACACAAGATAAGAAAGTGTAGTTCTTCTAGAAATATATAGTACATGTATTCACATCTATTGTCACCATAGTAGATTGAAGTTTCCATTAGTGACATCTGAATTCTGTGAATATTAAGTAAGTAAGTAAATATAAGATACATGGAATTGTCTGACACTACTAGAACCGCATAGACTGGCCGAATTTCATTGGATTATGCCTACATCACATAGTAGTTAAATCTGTTTATGTAACAAATTGTCCCGGTTTTTTTACGTGTTTTCTCCAATATTATGGTATTAAGAAGCTGACAATCTTCGAATATGGAAGTCGTCATGCTATCACTTCCGACCGACATAGTGTGATATTCAATCATGCTAAACTAATGCTTGTTCAAAATGCACTTTTTACGCATAAATATAAAACTTAATATGCTATGGATCAGTCAAAAACCCGACCATTCTGCAACTAATATGCATGTTTATCAATGATAACATCTAAGTTATCCATCATACATTGTTTAGACTTGGGAATGATCGGGGTTAAATTGGTGTAAAATAACTTATCGAAGTTATGGAGTTAGACTGGGTGACACCATATCTAGTGGGGTTCAGACTGTAACTTATGTGTTTTTCTTTTGATTTTGTATTGTATATTGGGGATTTAAATACATCACAGTACCTAACACAGAACCGTCACAGTACCGCCACAATGTCTGTCACAGGACTGTTACAGCATCTTTCACATTACACGCCACATTAATATCACAATCACAGTACCAATTACAATACAGCCACAATATTGTCGCACCTGACGCAGCACCATTACTGTACCTGTCACAACACTACTACAGTACCTGACGCAGCACCATTACTGTACCTGTCACAACACTACTACAGTATCTGACGCAGCACCATTACTGTACCTGTCACAACACTACTACAGTATCTGACGCAGCACCATTACTGTACCTGTCACAACACTACTACAGTATCTGACGCAGCACCATTACTGTACCTGTCACAACACTACTACAGTACTCGCACAGTACTAATTGCAACACCCTTACAGAGCCTGACTCAGTACTCGCACAGTACCTCTTGCAACACTCTCACAGTGCCTCTCATAGTACCCGCACAGTACCTATTGCAACACCCTTACAGTGCCTGACACAATATCCGCACAGTACCTATTGCAACACCCTTACAGAGCCTGTCATAGTACCCGCACAGTACATTTTGCAACACCCTAACCGTGTCTGACATAGTGCCCGCACAGTACCTATTGCAACACCCTTACAGTGCCTGACATAGTACCCGCACAGTACCTATTGCAACACCCTTACAGTGCCTGTCATAGTACCCGCACAGTACCCATTGCAACACCCTTACAGAGCTTGACATAGTATCCGCAGAGTACCTATTGCAACACCCTTACAGTGCCTGACTAAGAACCTGCACAGTACCTACTGCAACACTCTTACAGAGCCTGACATAGTACCCGCACAGTACCTTTTGCAACACTCTTACAGTGCCTGACACAGTACCCCGCACAGTACCTATTGCAACACCCTCACAGTGCCTGTCATAATACACGCACAGTACCTATTGCAATTCATTTACAGAGCCTGACATAGAACCCGCACAGTACCTATTGCAACACCCTTACAGTGCCTGACATAGTACCCGCACAGTACCTTTTGCAACACCCTTACAGAGCCTGACATTGTACCCGCACAGTGCCTTTTGCAACACCCTTACAGAGCCTGACATAGAACCCGCACAGTACCTATTGCAACACCCGTACAGAGCCTGACATAGTACGTGCACGGTACTTATTGCAACACCCTTAAAGTGCCTGTCATAGTAGCCCCATAACACCACAGTACCCTATCATAGTACCCACAAAGTTCCTATCACAACACGGCTACAGTATCTGACGCAGCACCATTACATTGCCTGTCACAGTACCCGATAAGTTCGTGTCTTAACAACACTACAGTACCTTGTAACGCCGTTATACGTCGCAACGCCGTTAAACGTCGCAATTGCCGCTAAACGTCGCAGCACTAACGCTAAACGTCGCAACCTTTGGCGGCAGGGCAGTTACGACGTTTAGCGGTGGTTGCGACGTTTAGCGTTAGTGCTGCGACGTTTAGCGGCAATTGCGACGTTTAACGGCGTTGCGACGTATAACGGCGTTACATACCTGTCAAAACACCACTACAGTACCTGACAAACCACCACTACAGTACCTGTCAAAACACCACTACAGTACCTGACAAAACACCACTACAGTACCTGGCAAAACACCACTACAGTACCTGTCACAACACCACTACAGTACCTGACAAAACACCACTACAGTACCTGGCAAAACACCACTACAGTACCTGACACAACACCACTACAGTACCTGACACAACACCACTACAGTACCTGGCAAAACACCACTACAGTACCTGACACAACACCACTACAGTACCTGACAAAACACCACTACAGTACCTGACAAAACACCACTACAGTACCTGGCAAAACCCACCACTACAGTACCTGTACAAAACACCACTACAGTACCTGACACAACACCACTACAGTACCTGACAAAACACCACTACAGTACCTGACAAAACACCACTACAGTACCTGGCAAAACACCACTACAGTACCTGTCACAACAACACTACAGTACCTGACAAAACACCACTACAGTACCTGGCAAAACACCACTACAGTACCTTTCACAACACCACTACAGTACCTGACAAAACACCACTACAGTACCTGACACAACACCACTACAGTACCTGACACAACACCACTACAGTACCTGACAAAACACCACTACAGTACCTGACAAAACACCACTACAGTACCTGACAAAACACCACTACAGTACCTGACACAACACCACTACAGTACCTGACACAACACCACTACAGTACCTGACAAAACACCACTACAGTACCTGACAAACCACCACTACAGTACCTGGCAAAAGACTACTACAGTACCTGACAAAACACCACTACAGTACCTGTCACAACACCACTACAGTACCTGACAAAACACCACTACAGTACCTGACAAAACACCACTACAGTACCTGACAAAACACCACTACAGTACCTGACACAACACCACTACAGCACCTTACATAACACCACTACAGTACCTAACACAACGTCACAAAATTTTCTGTAACAATGCAACTACAGTACCTGACACAACTGTAACTGTCACATAATTTGTATGAATGATTGCCCTTTCTAGTTATAAATATAGACGGATACAAACGCATTATTACTATCGTAAATTGATCCGAACAGTGATATCAGCATTTCTGATACAGATTTACGGAAAATCACGAGAGCTTTAGCTCGAATGATACCGTAAATCTGTGTATCACGAATGCAGATAACACAGTTCGGATCAATTTACGGTAGTAATGATCCTTTTATCTACCTACTTTTCTCTTCAAAAAATATAATCATATACAACTTTGCATTTATTTTGAAACAAATCTTATGTTTTTACAATCAAACAACAAAGAACAAAGGAACTATTTTTTATCAAGGTTACAGTACGATTAAGTAATCCGGTCGTGTTTTACACAGCGCGTAATAACTGCATATACGGCTTTCGTTTTCAAATCAGGGACATTCACATTGTGTAGTGACGTCATATAAAAGTAGTTCCTTTCTATGCACATAGAAATATGTTTACATAAGGTAAAGACGTAATACAGGTTTGGAAAACGTTTGGACCTTGATACAAGTTTCTGTATTTTTGCTGTAGGAAACAAATTGAAAATGCGTAGTATCATACATAGGTATAAAATTAATTTGATTCTTAACTAACTTTAAGATTGATATAAACATGGAATTCTTCAAAACAAATGTCAATGTTTAAGATCTGATTCTGAACAAAAGAAAACCATAACAAACCAGCATTAACGTATTCTGGGAAGCAAAATGGACAAAGGAAAACAGCAATAACATTCTACACAAATCAAATAGCGTCCACAAGATGAAATAGATGATACTAATACACGTCCAGCTAGTGATGAAACATTGTGAAAAATATGTGAGAAAAATAGCCAGATATGCCTAATGGAAGCTTGGGCCATAAATCACCAAATTTGGAGATCGCCCAAGAAATTCTTTCAGACAGCTAGAGATATCCATTCCCTTAGCAACAAGAGATAAATTATGCAAACACAGGTCAATACACTCCATGAATAGCGCTTCAGAATAAAACCAGTGCCCACAGCTCAGACAAAAGGTCAAGACGAAAGGTCAACTTCTACAAGGGTCAGTGAGTAGATCTGTGTGTTAAATCTCTAATCGTAATAATCTTGATCGTGTCTAGAAAAAAAATGTGTTCAGACATTCTTTATCACAAGAATACGATGACGGTCTAATAAAATGTCATGTAAATCATGCACAACAAAAATAAGAACAGAACAGCATACGGTTGGATAATGTCCATGACTGGATTAACTGTAACACATAATTAAGAAGACTAAAGGGAGAACACATTTTAGCTTACCTGAGTACAACGTGCTCAAGGAAAGCTTTTGTGATCGCCCTTCGCCCGGCGTCCGTCGTGCGCCGTCAACAATTTGGCTTGTTAACATTCTAGAGGCCACATTTTTGGCCCAATCTTCATGAAACCTAGTCAGGATGTTTGTTTCCATAAAATCTTGGACAAGTTCGAAATTGTGTCATGTGGGGTCAAAAAGTAGGTTATGAGGGCAATTCATAGTAAAACCTTGTTAACACTTTAGAGACCACATTTTTGGCCCAATCTTCATGAAACTTGGTCAGAATGTTTGTTTCCATAAAGTCTTGGACAAGTTCGACTTTGGGTTATGTAGGATCAAAAAGTAGGTCATGAGGTCAAATCTTAGAAAAACCTTGTTAAAAGTCTAGAGGACACATTTTTGGCCCAATCTTCATGAAACTTGGTCAGAATGTTTTGTTTTTTTTTCTTCATAAAATCTTGGACAAGTTTGAATGTGGGTCATGTGGGGTCAAAAAGTAGGTCATGAGGTCAAATCTTAGTAAAACCTTGTTAACACTCTAAAGACCACATTTTTGGCCCAATCTTCATGAAACTTAGTCAGAATATTTTTTTCCATAAAGTCTTGGACAAGTTCGAATTTCGGTCATGTGGGGTCAAAAGGTCAAATCTTAGAAAAACTTTGTTAGCACTCTAGAGGCCACATTTTTGGCCATATCTTTATGAAACTTGGTTGGAATGTCTGTTTCCATAAAATCTTGGACAAGTTCGAAAGTGGGTCATGTGGGGTGAAAAAGTAGGTCAATATGAAAAATCCAACATATGTTGCTCATTTATAATCATGTTAGTGATTCAGGGCCATCATGGCCATCTTGTTGTTTAAGTTTCAGATTGTGTATGTGTCATTAAGTTTATTCTGTTATCAGATTTGAAGATGTTTTATACAAACTATTTAAATGAAACAATTGTGCAATTCTATTTGTTGTGTACTGTTTTGTTTTTGTCCCTTTTTTTTTAAATTTTTTAAAAATTTAAATAATTTAAAATTTTAAATTTCATATAGCTTTATTGAAACAAATTGGGAATTAACATGTAAAATAAAAAAGGAAATATTTTTTTTGAAAATGTCACAAACTATTTTTAATCAGAAATGGATATACGCAAACAAACTATTTTTTCCTCAGCTTTTGTGTATAAATGGATTAATATTTAAAGATTATGGTGTTACATTTATTTTGATTATTTATTTGAATAAATTGCAGTATACATTCTCATTCCAATAAGTTGAAGTCATTCCTATTGAGAAATTCATTACAAAACGTTACAAAAGTGTTGACTTGTTTATGTAGAAATTCACTTTTTGATCTTTTACTTGGGACCGTTCATTAACTGAATCACCTTAGAAATTAAAAAAGATTATGTTTTTTTTATTATTAATTTAAGTGTCGGTCATGTTCACCATGGTAATCTTGACTATGGAAGACCATTACGTTGTCCCATTTTTTAATTTTTTTTTTTTATTGTTTACATACATTTATTTCTTAATTGTACTTTGTGAGATGTTGATATTCCATCTCTGCCAAAAAAAAAAAAAAAAAAAAAAAGTCTAATTTTTAGCTCACCTGAGCACAACGTGCTCAATGTGAGCTTTTGTGATCGCCCTTCGTCCGGCGTCCGTCGTGCGTCGTCAACAATTTGGCTTGTTAATACTCTAGAGGCCATATTTTTAGGCCAATATTCATGAAACTTGGTTAGAATGTTTGTTTTGATAAAATCTTGGACAAGTTCGAATTTGGGTCATGTGGGGTCAAACAGTAGGCCACGAGGTCAAATCTTAGAAAAACCTTGTTAACACTCTAGAGGTCACATTTTTGGCCATATCTTCAAGAAACTTGGTCGGAATGTCTGTTTCCATAATAATAATTTGGGTCATTTGGGGTCAAAAAGTAGGTCCATATGAAAAATCCAACATATGTTGCTCATTTATAATCAGGTGAGCGATTCAGGGCCATCATGGCCCTCTTGTTTCTTATTTTAAACAAGAAAGCAAAGATATTGCCTACCTAAGGTTGTGCTGAATACATAATCCATGCAGAAATACAGCAAGATCATTTCAATTTAATAAACCAAACATTACCCATGGTCCAAATTCGATGGGTCTAGCTTAAAAATCATAAGTAGGTCACTGGGTGAAAGTCATTGTCTTTCCAAGTCAAAATTCAATTCAACACACCAAACAATACATGCCATCCAAATACTAAACCTTACTTAAAAATTCAGGAGTAGGTCACTGAGTCATGATCAATGTCATCCAAGGTGGTACACACAAAACTACATTTGGTCGAAAATTTAAGATCATAGCTACCTTATTTGAGTCTATGTAAAAACAACAGAACTATGATTTGAGCAAATTCGATAAAGGACCACTAGCCATAATATCTAAATATATTAGATATATCTAAGCTCCAATATTTTAGAATACTGAAATGCTGAAATACGTCTAATTGGATGTCATATTCCTTTAAGTGGGAGAACAAGGATAGCCGGAGAAAATAGACATGTCCGAAATAGTGACAAAAATCACTACCACAAACAAAAACGATGGTACATTCTAGCCAGGAGAACTTCTGATGCAAATGAATGGTTCATGGTGCCTACAGATTCAATAAAATGTGTTTGGGGAATTAACAGCCGGAATATGCATAACTGGTGAAACGTGCTCCCGTATGAAAACTGACATGACATACGAGGTTATCCATATTTTTCATTTGAAATAGATTTCATTTGTAAGATATTCTGATTGTTTTGAGGATTTTTTTTTTTTTCAAAACTAAGCAATATATCTGCAGACAAGCACATCGCGCGTGCATGTTATTCAAAAGTCTGCCAAACATCTGGCAACCAACATATATACGTCCTTACTTAACCATCACCAATACCAGGTGCGTCATGGGCAGAACCTGACAAACATGCTGAAATGGGGTCTATATTTTCCGTTATTCATATTGTGGCTTGAATAGTTTTTTTTATTGTAAATCTTGATGTTTTACCATTGTATAAATACCGGAAACTGAATTAAATCATTTACTTATGTAGTGTATTTCGTTCGAGTGGTGGGTTTAAGAAAACTAATATAACTAAGACCTTGCATTTAAAAATTCCTTGAGGTCTGCCTAGCTAAAGAAAACGTGAGGCAGTAATAAATACATAGCTGATTAAAAATGATTGTTACAAAAACTGATCTAAAGCCAAATAAATTAAGGGATAGCCCCTGTAATGGTTCCGCTACACTTCGGACCTCATGGCCTTTCACGGAGATAACCATGGTTTCTTAATGTTTCATTAGGGCACCTTAGTTATATTGGTAGAGGTTAAGTGGTCTATGACGTAGCGGTGTTTGTAGACTTTACCGGAAGTGAATTACAGGGCATAAACCTTAAGGAAAATCAAGCCTAATTAACGTTAAAATATTTAAGATATATGTAACTAACAATATTACTCAGTTGTTCATCTAGCAGAAAGCAAACCCGCACTCACTATAAGCTAGAGCGAAATTCCCGTGACTTAGATGCGGCAACTGTCTGCCAAGCACGAGATACCTGGGCTCCCAAGTTAAGGTAGACGCCAAGCCCTGTGAAAGAAGCTTGTCTTAAAATGACAAGGTTTGTCACAACTGCGGCACGTGTACATCCTAAACTTCTTTTTGTTTTTTCCTTCAATAAAGCAACCCGACCCTCTTATATCACAGAAGTATTTATCATATGACATTATGCTTAAACAGCTGTCTCCGGTTTCGTATAACCATCACACATTTTCTTATATTTAACACGTTACATATAACTTTTAGGCCGAATTACATCACTCCTAGTCACGCGCGTGTATTCTATATGTATGCATAGTGTGTTGTCTTCGAACAGCTGGATTAAATGTGTTTGATTCATTGTTCATATAATGTGGGAAATGTATGAGAAATACACACGTTAAATCGTTATTTCAAGTTATTATATGAAACTATTTTCTTGGTGTTAGATTACAAAAGTAACTCGTTTACAGTCCGTTCCATCATGTTTTTTTGCTTGTTCTTATAATCGCGATTTACTGTCATTATTGGTCATATGATAAAAAGAATCTGAACATTCTGACTGACTGACTGATAACTCTGCTTATTTAAGGGTCCGTCTGCCTGCTCGGCTCTGTGGGCGGACCCCGGAGTGTGACCCTTCACCCCTATAAAAATTTAATTTATTAGTCCGCAAGTGGGTCAAATTTAGAAAAAAATCTGTATTTCACAGATTTATGATGTTTGCCTAAAGTCGGGTTTTAGTGTCTAAAAAGGTTGGTAATTAACATAGCTGATCTAATATATATGTGCAAAATCTATACCTTTTCACGGGGTTTTGATAAGGGGAGGTAATTCAAGACTAATAATAAAATCACAGATATCATGCACACATCTACTTGTAGACAATTAAAATAGCGGAACTAAATCATGTGTCATGTCAAATATTTAAACAAGTTTTTTTAACATAAATAAAGCCAGATCAGCAATAGATTGAAACCTAAAATCAGTTCATTAAGCCCATACGATAACATCACTGACACTTTTTGGGGAAATTCTCCAAAAAGGCAATACCGCTCAACCAAAAGCACACCGGGTGTTATTAAACAAAGTAACGCACATTTACAACGAACGTGCTGCTACTAATTAGCATCTCTATAAAGTATAGCAATTTCTCAATTGTTACCATACCAGTAAATCGTACTGAGCAATTTTCAAATCAATAGTCTCCGTACGAGACGCCTTTAGGGAAACATTACAAAGCGTGATATTCTAACAAAGATCAAAGTCTCCCAACCCTTCTATATGGAAATAAATTCAGGAGTGAACAAAAGTTTACAGTTATGGAGCCATGAAGCTCTCAAGACATGCTGCTGGGAAGAGTGGCTTTAGTGAAGTGAACAATGCCTATTTTGTCTTTTAATTGTAGACAACTGATTAGGGGGACCATTATTGTCTGTGACGCAGCAATGATTGAATCGTGAAGCGGTACTGAGTTTGACAACTGGTCAAAACATTGGCAGAAAACGCAACAAATAATCTGTTTCAATAATCGTGCATGTCTGTCAATGACATCCTTCACAAAGTAAGAACAGTAAGAAAGATAAAAATGTAAACATTGACTGAACACGAATCATGAAAAAATATTATTGGAATACAAAAGAAAAGGGAAAGGTAAACATAGTCCAGAAGTCATGTCTAGAACAATTATGTTATAATAGTTCTGGACAATTCGGTTCAAGTAAAAGGAGCAGGTTGGATATAGATAAATGTGTTTGGTGAAGGACGCACTACTATCTCCCGAGATAACGATACCCTGGTGTTGACAGTATCATCTTCTCTAAACATTTAAACACCCCCATCTTTGCTCAGCTGCACTTATAGCACTTGTATAACGTTATTCCAAAGAAAGGACTTCTTAACGAAACTAACACTTCTATTCATCACAAGCCAATATTATATGCACTGTAATTATGGGAAAGGGCACAGTTATTAAGAACGTGATTCGTTTTAAAATTTCCATTTTTCAAATTGAGTCAAATATGGAGTTTAATTCGTCTTTAGATTCCTAAAATAAAATGAAAATGGTACAGTGACATTAAGTAAGGTACCTAGTTCGTCACCCTTTTGGTGTCCAAAATAATGAGGAATGTTTTTCACGTCGACGGTCCCCTGAAGAATCACATATTGCGGTGAGGGGATTATAGGAATGGCCTTCGTCTGTCTGTCTGTACGTCTGTCTGTTCATTTATCCGTAACATTTTCGTGTCCTAAATCCTTTGAAAGATTTTTTTTTAACTTTGGTCAAATGTTCACCTCAGTGAAACGATGTGCAGAACCCATGTCCCAACCATGCCGGGTTCAAGATCAGGGTCACAATTGACGGTCAATAGTTTTAACCTTTGATTTCGTTCCCTCTCCATATCTTTTTTACCACTGGAAAGATTTACATTTATTTTCAGTCAAATGTCACCTCAGTGAGACTATGTGCCGGACCCATGATCATATAGTCAAGATCACAACTGAAGGCCAGCAGTTACAACCTTGTTTTCATGTTCACTCAATATCTCATTCTCTTCAGTGAGAAGATGTAAAGCGTATTAACCGAACGTGGGTTTCCCGACGTCATTGTAGTAGTCATTGTATAATTTACTTCTTTCACTAAGCATATATGTACATGATAACCTCTCTCTATATCTCTGTCTCTCTTAAATATAATTAAACTTTAAAAAAAAACCCTCTTATTATGCATCCCTCCTTTTCTTTCTTTCATTTATACTCGCCTAAGCTAAAATCAGTTGATTTACTACATGTATTATGAAAGTAATTGTTGTTTATAAGTCCCCCACCCGCAGCCGCATCATAGCACATTTGAACTTTGTATTGTATCCCATTTCGATTATGTATTATGTGTTTCATATATCCGATTTACAGTTGCACTTTACATCATGACCGGACAAATTTAAAAAATATTACATATACCCATCCTGTATTTTAATGTACCTGTGTATAATAAGGACATGTTTTGTTCTGTTCTGATATACACACTTATCATTGTGATTAAATACTTACACTTAGCATATGTGTTCAGGGATATTCTCACTAATCATTTTAATGAACTACTAACACTTTAACACGTGTGAACAGGGATATACTCATTAATCATCGTAACTAACTACTTACATTTTTGATTTTTTCGGCCGTTAGGCTATTTACTTTCACACTGACTTCCTGAGAAACACACAGTAATGAAGCGGAATAAAATTAGGCTTTTCATTGGTTATGGTCATTGTAAAAATTAGTCAAAAGAAAAGAAAGGAGTTGCGGATACGAGTTCTTTATATCTCTGTTTGTTTTAAAAGTTGAAGTTCTCTTTCCTTGCGAACAATTTGTCCCAAATAGTAAGTCACTGCACCTTTTTAAGGTAAACTGAAAGAGTAGAGCGCTAAAAAAATAGGAAACACAAAGATTTCGGAATTTATTATTCGACCCTGACAGATCCTATATTCAACAAAAATGTAACATCCGGTTTCGTTTTGTAGCCCGCGAAACGAAGTATAATGCGCAGATGTTTTAAGGCTGTAAGTGTCTACCAAGATTGTACAAGTTATTTGGATCCGTGGTATTTCAAAGAGATGCACTAACACAGGAATTACACAACTATTAAACCAACAGCAAAATCTATTACATGTTAAACCATTCAGACACTAATCATCAAGCTGGTTACCACGGCCGATTATCTTTTTTAAATATATTTCTTGTTTTATATTTTGTAATAAGCTACTCACACTAAGTATATGTTTACAGGAATGTACACATTAATCTCTGTATATGTAATTAGCTACTAACACTTAGCATACGTGTTCAGTGTCTCATTAATCATAGTGAACAACTAACACATTAGATGTGTTAACAGAGATACTCATAAATATTCCGGTCATTCAGATCAAAATAGCAGTGAAGGGGGTGGGGGATTTGGTGCTATCATAAGTAACATGATAAAATGATTACAAACCTGTATTTTGAAAATACTGTTGACCCCGAATACCAACCCAGCTAACATGGCTACGTCGGCCCGATGTCGGGATAATATCAATATATCGGCTAGTTTGTCGATCTCGGGCCAATGTCTCGTTAAATGTTTCTTTAAAAAGTAATTGTCGAATTTATTTGTCATTTGATCATTCTAACATACACAAAGGGCAAAAAAGCTTTAACATATAGCGGATTTACCTCGGACCGATCTGAGATTTTTTAAATTTCTTTATATTCATTTCAACAATATCGGATTGACGTTGGGCCGATGTCATTTTTTTCTGGACACATCTTTCAAGTTCAATAAAGCAAAATAAAATAAAATATTATTTAAACATCACTGTGCATTGATAAAAGTTTATAAGGTTTCAACGTTTAAAACGTGTCTTAATTTTCTTGAAAATCCGGCCACAGAGTAAAGACCCGAAAACTAAACTTGTCCTCATTTCCGGCATAAAATGGCGCCTACTTGAATATAAAACATTGCAGACGAATTATACTGTTATTAAATTACTTGTAAACTTTTTATTTTACAGTTAATTAATAGTAAGTTGTGTTTGTTATATTTTGTAAATTCATATTTAGTTGTCACAATAAAATTATGTTTATAATGGAAACCGGTAAATTACAATTAATGTAACATAATTTCGCGAATAATCATTGAAATTTAAAACTTTTTGTGAAACAGATACTTGAGATTTTTGCACGATAGAAATGTAATCCACTCTTAATAAGAGTATTTGCAATAGGTATTGCATTTTTAAATTCATTTGTAACATATTGATCGCATTTTCAAAATTCTGTTAGAAAATGCATGATGCATTTTAAGTGAATAACAAACGACATTCGGTCGATACACAGTCGACATCGGGCTGATTTCAGGATGATAAACGGTCGATATATAAATCCGACGTCGGCCTGATATTTGCCCTCTTTGAAACCGATATTTGAAACGACATTCGGCCGATACACAGTCGACGACGGCCCGACATGATCATTATATAGGGCCGATATATACACCCGACGTCAGTCTGACAGAGGTCCTCTTTGCAGCCGATATAGGAAACGACATTCGGCCGATATAGAGTCGACGTCTTGCCGACATCATCATGATATCGGGCCGATATTAAACCCGACCTCGACCCGACAGCGGTCCTCTTTGCATCCGATATTTCAAACGACATCTGGCCGATGTAGCAAGCAACATCGAGCCAATGTCGGGTCGATATAGAATATTGGTTGGGAAAACCGTTTTTTTGTTATCTGTTATATTTCATGTACTTGCTACCATTGTTTGTAAATAAACCTATTCATGTCTATTCTTGCTATAAGCAATCTTGTTAAAATAAAGTTATTTTGAATTGAATTAAAATGATTTGATTTGAATTGATTAAAACTAGCTGCTAAAGTGATATTGTAAGATGACTAAATTAAATAAATTGAAGAGTTAATAGAGTGTACATTCACATAATGTTTCATATTTCTTTTCCTTAAAATATTTACCTTTTTTTTTGTTTTCATTTTAAATTTTTACCGATTTAAAACACTTTTGCGTAAAAAAGGTTTGTCTTGGTTACCCGACCGACCCATTGTTTTACTCTCCGACTCATTTTTTTTTTGACTACCTAAATTTGAAGCTTGAAAAAGGAATTTCAATGTAAATGTCAGTGAATATGTTCTACCCACCTCAATGATATTGTCTATCAATCTTATAATAATAAATTTTTTGTTGTCATACTTGATTTTTGTCTCCTTGTCTTCATTAAAAAAGTAATAAAATAAACAAAAACAATCACGATGGAGGAGGCCATTTGAAATTAAGGATTACTTTCGAATATCCTTTAAAACTGTATGGACCTCGATATTATTGCCATACATAGGCATATTAATTAAAATCAGTAACAAAAATATGTATATGAAGTTATTTACAAGCATTTCATGAAAAAATGTTCCTGATTGTGTTCAATAATGCGGATAAAGCTGTCGCAGTCTCACCACCTGCATCCTCAGTTGCAATGCAGCTAACAAGAACTTTTAAAGAAATGCGAGAACAATGAGGGGAAAACAGAAATAAAAACTGTTACCAAAAAAAAGACACTTTTATCATTAAATTTTGCAAGTAGCAGGTTAGATTTCCAAATTAAGTCTTTAAAAAAAGCCGACCTACCGACCGATATTTTTTCAGCATGTAACCAGAAACCAAGACTATTCTTTTACGCCTTAATTACTTCCAGATATTCAAGTATTCAATATGGAGAAGTGTGAAAAAATTACAAAATAAATAGAAAAAAAATGATCCGCTTTTGGGGACAATACAAAAAAGAAAAATACATGTATATAGCTGAGACAAGGGATGCAGAGGAAAAAAGAGTGATGTGACAGAGGGAGATAGAGAAACACAGGGAAACAGATAGAGAGAAAGAGAGAGATAGAGAAACAGAGAAAGAGATGGGGGAGAAAGGAGAGAGGAAGATAATATATATATATATATATATATATATATATATATAAATGTAAATTGAAATAAATATACATTTAGTATATATGTGTTGGGATATTCTCACGAATAATTGCACGTAACTAACACTTCGTGTATGTGTTCATTCATCTCTGTAACCAACAACTTATTTTTGTATATATGTATTGAGGAATTTACTCAATTATCATTGTATAAAATACTTATTTTTAATGTTATGCACAGGGTTTTAACCCTTACTCATTGTTACCATTTGATAACACTTAGTGTACGTGTATAAAGGTTGACTAATAAAACATTGTAATCAACTACTTTCATTTAGTGTATGAGTGTACATGAGGATGCCTCACAACAGTAATAGGCAAACTATAGTTATGGCATCATTCATGTGCACAACGCCATACTTAACAAACAGATGACATTGCGTAACACGTTAGCTAGCTGTTCAACAGTAGGTGCCATAACGCGTCAGCCCGCCCGATATTGACTTTACAGTTGAATTCAACGATCGCTCTTTGATTTTGATCGCCATGTTCAGTGAGTGGTGTGCACTATGTAGGTTACAAGGAGGTGGGATGATGGTTACCGTCCGCCATCACTCTCTATTGAACCGTTATCGATTTGAAAATGGTAAAATGCCGATGCATCAGAGTTCCTTCCAGACACTGAGGGTTAACTGAGAAGACCGGCGAAATAGGTTCACATGTGTTGCTCCTTGTTTCTTTATATGTGAACACATAAATGTTGCCGGCTTGTTCGCATTCGTGCTTACCAGATCGAAGTAAACTCTGGTTACTAATTCCACCATATAACTTGTACTTAAATACAAGAGTTTCTCATTAGCAGCATAATTAAAAGACCATTAAATGTGTAATCGTTTTACGCCGAAAAGAAAATTATATTGTTCTCAGGCATTTTATAGATTGTTTTAATAGTAGAAAATATTAAAAGATCAATATTGACAACTTTCCGAAATATTCAATAGACTCATTGAATTGAAGAGGAATGAAGAAACTAATACAGACCTAGTCATGAATGTGTATTAAAGCGAATAATGCTTTCATTTAGAAACAAGGCTAGATCGAAAGAGTACGTGAAAACTAACTTGGTACACCTATGTAGCTAAATGAGAGGCTGTACATGAGACTGTAACTAAAACGTGTTTTTTACGTTCCTGTATGGTATAATTAACGTTCATTTTCTGATAAACTTTAATTTATAAATAAAAAAAAAAAAAAATAAACTCTAAGAAATTGGTTAAAAGTCATTGCGCTCCGGTAGCAGTCAAGAGAGAGAAAGAGAGGGAGAGAGAGAGAGAGAGAGGCATCATTACTTAACAAATTATGTTTCCCTTTCTTACAAACAGGGAAGAATATATGACTTGCAGAGAGTTGATAAACTGGAAGTAGCTTTTTGTAAAATGTCTCAGGCTGCTAATTAAAAGTAAAAATCGGAACATAAAATTTACACGATGCCTCGGTCTCTCTGTATGAGGTGTAGTTTATGCAACTTTTATCGCCCCTTATTGATTTTGGCTGAGAACGGCATTGGAATGGGAAACAAAAAGGCTTGTTTTATGAAAGTGTTATGAAAAGCTGAAAAGTTTGATCTAGTTTGGAATGCAAAAGAGAAAATGAACTTCTTCTAAAAGTTTTATCATGATGCAATATTTGCTTAAAAAATCATAGAAATAAAGAGCAATTTCGAACATAGGCGTCATAAAACAATTCGTGCGAACAACAATGAGTGCATTGCTGTCCTCCTCTGTCAACAAAAGAATAAATACAAGTACTTTTAAATTAGATAATAAGGTTGGGGATAAAACGTATAAAACTGAATCCAGATAGGAGATTTGTTTTCAAATAATGAACATGTTCACCTTGGGCTTACTGAGGTGAATATGAGTGGCACTTACATCAGTCTTACTGAGGTATTACATCAGTCTTACATCAGTCTTACTGAGGTCTTACCTTAGTCTTATTAAGGTCTTTCATCAGTCTTACTGATGTGAACATGAGAAGCACTTACTGTCTTACACCAGTCTTACTGAGGTATTACATCAGTCTTACATCAATCTTACTGAGGTCTTACATTAGTCTTATTGTGGTCTTTCATCAGTCTTACTGATGTGAACATGAGAAGAAATTACTGTCTTACATCAGTCTTACTGAGGTCTTACATTAGTCTTACTGAGGTCTTACTGAGGTGAACATGAGAAGTACTTACTGTCTTACATCAGTCTTACTGAGGTCTTACTGATGTGAACACGAGAAGCACATACTGTCGGTCTTTTTAGTCTTACTGAGGTGAACATGAGAAGCACTTACTGTCTTACATTAGTCTTACTGAGGTTTTACATCAGTCTTACTGAGGTGAACATGAGAAGAACTTACTGCCTTACATCAGTCTTACTGAGGTTTTACATCAGTCTTACTGAGGTGAACATGAGAAGCACTTACTGCCTTACATCAGTCTTACTGAGGCCTTACATCAGTCTTACTGAGGTGAACATGAGAAGCACTTACTGCCTTACATAGTCTTACTGAGGTTAATCAGTCTTACTGAGGTGAACATGAGAAGACTTACTGCTTACATAGTCTTACTGAGGTTTTAATCAGTCTTACTGAGGTGAACATGAGAAGACTTACTGCTTACATAGTCTTACTGAGGCCTTACATCAGTCTTACTGAGGTGAACATGAGAAGCACTTACTGCCTTACATCAGTCTTACTGAGGTCTTACATCAGTCTTACTGAGGTGAACATGAGAAGCACTTACTGTCTTACATTAGTCCTACTGAGGTTTTACATCAGTCTTACTGAGGTGAACATGAGAAGCACTTACTGCCTTACATCAGTCTTACTGAGGTCTTACATCAGTCTTACAGAGGTCTTATTGAGGTGAACATGAGAAGCACATACTGTCTTACATCAGTCTTACTGAGGTCTTACATCAGTCTTACTGAGGTGAACATGAGAAGTACTTACTGTCTTACATCAGTCTTACTGAGGTTTTACATCAGTCTAACGGAGGTCTTACATCAGGTCTTGCATCAATCTTACAGCAGTCTTACAGAGGTCTTACTTCAATCTTACTGAGGTGAACATGAGAAGCACTTACTGTCTTACATCAGTCTTACTTAGGTATTACATCAGTCTTACTGAGGTGAACATGAGAAGCACTTACTGTTTTATATTAATCTTACTGAGGTTTTACACCAGTCTTACTGAGGTCTTACAGCAGTCTAACAGAGGTCTTACTTCAGTCTAAAAGAGGTATTATAACAGTCTTACTGAGGTCTTTCATCAGCTTTACTGAGATCTTACATCAGTCTTACTGAGGTCTTACATCAGTCTTACTAGGGTCCTATATTCAGTCTTACTGAGGTCTTACATCAGTCTTACTGAGATCTTACATCAGTCTTACTAGGGTCCTATATTCAGTCTTACTGAGGTCTTACATCAGTCTAACTAAGGTCTTACATCAGGTCTTACATCAGTCTTACATCAGTCTTACTGAGGTCTTACATCAGTCTTACTGAGGTCTTACATCAGTCTTACTGAGATCTTACATAAGTCTTACTGAGGTCTTACATCAGTCTTACTGAGATCTTACATCAGTCTTAATGAGATTTTCCATCAATCTAAATGAGTTCTTAATTTAAGCTTACTGAGGTCTAACATCAGTCTTACTGAAGTCTTATATTAATCTTACTGAGGTCTTACATCAGTCTCACTGTGGTCTTACAGAAGTCTTACAGTAGTCTAACTAAGATTGTTCATTAGTCTTACTGAGGTCTTACATCAATCTTACTGAGATCTTCCCGTTATGAACATTAAAGTCAATTACTGTAGCCTATCTGTAGTGAACATGAGAGGCACCGTAGTCCTACTGAAGTGAAGACGAGTGGCACTTACGGTATTTTTATTGTGGTGAACAGGTGAGGCACTTACTGCAGTCTTATTGTAATGAATGTTGATTTCATGGCTAAACTTTATACTTCTTACAAAAACATCTCTAATTATGGGTCATAAATAATTGCGCCACGTATCGATCCAGGGAGAGGGAGAAAGAGAGAGGCATCATAACATCATAAAATTAATTTTCCCTATGTTTCAAACAGTGAAGTTATATGACTTGCAGAATGGTGATAATTTTTAAGTTAAGAAGCTTTTTATCAAATGTCCTAGACTGCTTAAAGTAAAAAATACGTAATGTAGTCTTCGTGTAGTGAACATGAGAAGCACTTATTGTGATGAGCCTGAGAAGCATGAGAAATACTTATTGTAGTCTTATTGAAGTAAACAAGTGAGGCACTTACTGAAAGTGAGGCACTTCTTATTGAATAAACATGAGAGACACTTACTGCAGTCTTACTGTAATAAACATGAGAGGCACTTACTGCAGTCTTACTGTAATAAACATGAGAGACACTTACTGCAGTCATAATGTAGTGGACATGAGATGTACCTACTGCAGTCTTACTGAAGAAAACAAGAAGGGCACTTACTGTTGTTAACATGAGAGGCACTCACTGTAGTAAAGAGACACTTCTGCAGTCTTACTGATAAATGAGCACTTACTGCAGTCTTCTTATAACATGAGAGACTATGAGTCTTATGAAGTAAACAGAGAGGCACTTACTGCAGTCTTAATGTAGTTTACATGAGAGGCACTTACTGAAGTCTTAATGTAGTTTACATGAGAGGCACTTACTGCAGTCTTAATGTAGTTTACATGAGTGGCACTTACTGCAGTCTTAATGTAATTTACATGAGAGGCACTTGCTGAATTCTTAATGTAGTTTACATGAGAGGCACTTACTGAAGTCTTAATGTAGTTTACATGAGAGGTACTTACTGCAGTCTCAATGTAGTTTACATGAGAGGCACTTACTGAAGTCTTAATGTAGTTTACATGAGAGGCACTTACTGAATTCTTAATGTAGTTTACATGAGAGGCACTTACTGAATTCTTAATGTAATTTACATGAGAGGCACTTACTGAATTCTTAATGTAGTTTACATGAGAGGCACTTACTGAAGTCTTAATGTAGTTTACATGAGAGGCACTTACTGAAGTCTTAATTTAGGTTACATGAGAGGCACTTACTTCAGTCTTAATTTAGTTTACATGAGAGGCACTTACTGTTGTCTTACTGTATTGGACATAGGACATTTACATCAGTTTTCAGTGCATTTTTAAAACATTGTCCTTTAAAAGGAAAACATTTAAGACCAAATTTCCTTTTATACAACTTTATTCCTTTTCTTTTAGGAAACTTCACCATATATAGCATACATATAAAACTGCTCGTCTAAATAAAAAGAAAATCCATAATTTGTATCAAACCCCTTGCTTACGACTGGAGAAGTGTAAAAATTATTTTTACAGACACATTAGATAAATACAATATTGATATATCAAAGTGACTGGAACAGAATTGAAAGATTTTGGGCAAGATCGATGACAAATACACGAGATATAGTGTGCGAAAATTTCAATTGATATGTTTGCTAAATATAGCAATATTTACAATAAAACAGAGCACACTTACTTTTGGAACTGAGTGCATATGTGGTATTTGTATATAGTCATATTAGCTATGCGTAACGATTGGTGGAAAACTATCTTTTACTGACATTTTCTGTATTCCATGATCAATATTATGTTGAAAAGCATTACTATAAAAATGAGTGTACATCAAGTTAAGAGAACAAGCGATATTTCCTCGTATATAACAATGTTCACGGATTGCTTGATGTCGTCGTCGTTATCAGATCAAATCGAGCTATGGTAAACAGAAGCTTTCCAAAAAAAAAAAATGACAGCAGGCAGGAAATGCAATTTGAAAGTTGATTCCTTTAGATTTTTACTTACAAAATCCGCTCATTGTCGCTGAGGATGATCGATATGAAAATCCCAGATTTTGCAAGTTGCGTGATGTCACCGCATGTTTCACACCGGCGATCGATACACACATGTCAAGCTCTCAAAAGTCTGAAGGCTACAATCTGAATTATAATCATTTTCTCGCTTAGATATGTGCATTAAAACAATTTAAAAAAAAAGAATATAGGAAATTGTTAAACTTTGTGGATATGATTGATAACAACGGAACGGTAGCTTTTGATCAACAGTGGCGAGTGCTTGGAACATCTACATTAAGGTATACCAACCCTTGTACCACTCTTGTAACACTTACGCAAGACCGAACTGCACCGAAATATATAAACATTGTGTCATTCTACATGATATCCATTTATCGTTTAGTACATTTCAGTAACTAAGCGTAAAATTAGATGTTGGCTTAACTTTATTGAGAAAGAAATACAGACAGCGTTGTTCCTTGTGTCATGCAATATCACATTTCCATAATCGGACTTAGTCGAAATTTTATTACTGTAAACATTGTCATGAAGTTTGAAAATGATTTCTTCAAAATGGAAGATGCTAGAGTGTAAACAAAGTGAAATCTCACATTGGTTTACACAACATATATATATATATATATTTTATATTTTTGTAAACATATGTACTATGTTATGTAATCATGGCCTGTTTATTGCACGACCATAATAAATAACTTATTATGGAGGGAGAATAACCATTTCAGCTTAAAAAAGACCTTACAGAAAACAACAAATAACGCAGTTATGATGTAACTTACATAGATAGTATAAAACAAAGATATCTAAGTTAAAGGATGTAAGTGGGTTAAAATAAAAAATGCAAGTTCTTTAAAGCCAAAATAACGCTGGCAAAGACACATTGGTTACCATCTCCATAGCAGTTCTAAATGAAATGAAACGTATTAGTCGAAAGAATTAGGAGATGTAACATGGGAGCCATTGTAAAAGAGAGCAAAAACTTAAAAAAATACACTTGTGTGATTCAAACCTAGGGCTTATAGACTAGAAGTCGAATACCTATACAACTTCGACAACTATGCACCCTGAGTTTAAGATGAAATATCATAAACCAATATAACAGGTGTTTTTCCACTAGCTTCTGTTGTTTACCGAGATTTGTTAAAGAAATAGATAAAAATCCATTTTATACAGCTAGCATCGAAAAACAAAGATATATCTTCTGTTACACAAAGCAACAATTTGTCATCTACAGTAGAAGCTTTATACATCAGCTGCGATGTCCCTAACATTTAAAAGACTAAATACTTCTGCTACAATGTCCCTAACATTTATAAGACTAAATACATCTGCTGTAATGTACTTTAAATTTAGATCAAGACATACATCTGCTGCGATGTCCATAACATTAAAAAGATTAAATACATCTGTTACAATGTCCCTAACATTTAAAAGACAAAATACATCTGCTGCGATGTCCCTAACATTTATAAAACTTAATACATCTGCTACAATGTCCCTAACATTTATAAGACTAAATACATCTGATGCAATGTTGATAACATTTATAAGACTAAATACATCTGATACAATGTCCCTAGCATCTAAAAGAATCAATACATCTGCTGCAATGTCCCTAACATTTAAGACTAAATACATCTGCTGCAATGTCCCTAACATTTATAAAACTAAATACATCTGCTACAATGTCCCTAACATTTAAAAGACTAAATACATCTGCTGCAATGTTTCTAGCATTTAAGACTAAATACATCTCCTGCGATGTCCCTAACATTACGAATACAACATGCATTTGATGCAATGTCCCTTAAACTTATTAGATGACATACATCTGCATTGATGTCCCTAACATTTAAAAGACTAAATACATCTGATATCCACTGCAAAGTCCCTTAAATTTAAAAGACTAAAGACATCTGACATCTGCTGCGATGTCCCTAACATTTAAAAGACTTTATACATCTTCTGCAATGTCCCTTACATTTAAAAGACATAATTCTGCTGCGATGTCCCTTACATTTAAAAGGGACCGCCGTGGCCGAGCGGTTACAGTCGTGGACTACAAATCTCTCAGCCCCTCACCGCTGTGAGCCCCTTCCAGCTGGCTTGCGGTATGTCGGTGGTTCTACACGGGTACCTCTGTGTACTCGGGTTCTTCCTCCACCTGTAATTAGCTGGGCGTCGCTATATGATTGAAATAATATCGCAGCGACGGTAAACCCCAATACAATACAATACAATTACATTTAAAAGACTTAATACATCTACTGCAATGTCCCTAACATTTAAAAGACTAAATACATCTGCTGCAATGTCTTTAACATTTAAAAGACTTATTACATCTGCTGCAATGTCCCTTACATTTGAAAGACTAAATACATCTGCTGTAATGTCCCCAATGTTTTAAAGGCTAAATACATCTGCTGCGATGTCCATAATATCAAGATACACGATGCATTTGATACAATGTCCCTTAAACTTATAAGATGACTTACATATGCTGTGATGTCCATATCATTTAGAAGACTAAATAATCTGACATCCACTACAATGCCCCATAAATCTAAAAGACTGAAGACATCTGATATCTGCTGTGATGTCCCTTACATTAAACAGACTTACTGCATCAATTGCGATGTCCTTAACATTTTAAAGACTAATACTATTTGCGTGTAACATTTAAAAAGTAATACATCTGACAAATGCTGTGATGGCACTTAAATTTAGAAGACAACATACATCTGCTGCGATGTCCCTAACACTTAAAAAGACTTTATACATCTGCTGTAATGTAACTAACATTTAAAAGACTTTATACATCTGCTGCAATTTCCTTAACATTTAAAAGACAAAATACATCTGCTACGATGTCCCTTACATTTAAAAGACTTAATACATCTGCTGCAATGTCCCTAACATTTAAAAGACTAAATACATCTGCTGCATTGTCCTTAACATTAAAAAGACTAAATACATCTACTGCGATGTCCCTGTCATTTAAAAGACTTGATACATCTGCTGCAATGTCCCTAACATTTAAAAAATCTTAATACATCTGCTGTGACGTTCTTAATCTTTAAAAGACTAAATACATCTGACATCCACTGCAATGTCCCTAACATTTAAAAGACTAAATACATCTGCTGCATTGTCCTTAACATTAAAAAGACTAAATACATCTGCTGCAATGTCCCTTACATTTAAAAGACTAAATACATCTACTGCGATGTCCCTGTCATTTAAAAGACTTGATACTTCTGCTGCAATGTCCCTAACATTTAAAAGACTAAATACATCTGCTGCGATGTCCCTAACATTTAAAAGACTATATACATCTGCTGTGATGTCCCTAACATTTAAAAGATTAATACATCTGCTGCGATGTCCCTAAAGTTTAAATAATGTTATGTATTTTCTGCGATGTCCCAACCATTTAAAAGACTAAATTCATCTTCGGCGATGTCCCTAACATTAAAAAGACTATACACTTCTACTGCGATGTCCCTTGCATTTAAAAGACTAAGAACATCTGCTGCAATGACCCTAACATTTCAAAAGACTAAAT
This sequence comes from Solen grandis, assembly GCA_021229015.1. Classification (NCBI taxonomy): domain Eukaryota; kingdom Metazoa; phylum Mollusca; class Bivalvia; order Adapedonta; family Solenidae; genus Solen; species Solen grandis. The sequence goes on along the minus strand of JAIFHC010000269.1, from coordinate 25,804 downwards.
ATATCTGCTGCGATGTCCCTAATAGTTAAAATACTTAATACATCTGCTGCAATGTCCCTAACATTTAAAAAACTTAATGCATCCGCTGCGATGTCCTTAACATTTAAAAGACTAAATGCATCTGTTGCGATGTCCTTAAAATTTAAAAGACTATATACATCTGCTGCGATGTCCATAACATTTAAATGTCTAAATACATCAGCTGCGATGTTCCTAACATTTAAAGGACATCTAAAGACTAAATACATCTGGTGGAATGTCCCTAAAATTTAGAAGAAAACATACATTTGCTGTGATGTCCCTTCCATATAAAAGAATAAATACATGCAATGTCCTTTCATTAAGAAGTCAACATAAAAAAATATATATAAAGACACAGGGTGATGATGGAAATGGACCCTTCCAGTGTTAACAATCGTATCAAAATAGTCATTCAGCTTCTCTGTGATAAAAGGTAGTCTATACTTGACCTGGTTAACAGTATAAAACGCACGATTTTTTTCTGTGATACTTTTTGTTTATTTGTATTCCTGTAATTGAGTGTGTGTGTGTTTTACTAAGAAGAGATATTTCATTTTTTTTTCGTGCAACATTGAGATGATCATCTAATCGAATATCATTGCAAAATTCTCCAGAAAATAACAACTTGTGAAATTTTATTGGCTTTTTCGTCCAGATCATTATATCTTTGCGCCATCATGGATGACCAGATAGGTCAGGAAACTGCTACCAAGAGTCGTGCTGGTACAGCCACTGTATTCAACAGTCAACATTCTACTCCCGGTAGTGCCAGTATGAAAATCATTTTATTGTGCACCGGAGAGAAACGATCCGACGCACCGGGGCCCTGTTCCGGAAGGGTGGGGGGGACAGACAGGAGGACCGACAACGTTAAACAACAACTACGAGTGAGCACAGTGGACCAAGCCGTTACCAAGCCGGACGGAAGCCCAACGTCTTCGGGATAGACAGAGAATGACCGAGTTGAACTTAAAAAAAACACGGTAATAAGTGTCATGCCATTCCATTTGATCCTAAATAAAGAAGTGAAAGACTTGTTGCCTTTCCACCAAATAACAGATTTCGTCTTTACAGCGAATAAGAATGTAATTCCCTCCTGGAGGAAATAATCATCGCCGACAAAATTGTGTTTTCAAGTTGTTCTTAAAAAGTGGCTGACGCTTTAAATACTATTTCCCCAATTCAGGAAAAAATGGAAATTTTAAGAATATTAATATTTTTATCTTAAACGTTTGGAAGAAAAATTAACTGGACCCGTTGATGCAAAACCTACTTTAAAACCAGGGTTCAAACATCGAAAAGCTCGGTGGTACAGGAAGTAAATACAATATCATTTATCATATTTATTCAGAGGTTAAAACATAATTCATCTTTGCTTATTCGATTCTAATTTTAAGATCGCGAGGTTGCATTTTTTTTGCGGACCGAAAGGGTGTGTGTATTCAGCTGATAAATTTGTTACTACTCTTTTTCCTGATTTTGTGTTTCTTGAATAAGTAAAGTATCTAGAGATGTAAATTCGATTCAAATCTTGAATATCTGGAACGCGTCTTACCGATTATTGTTTTTATAATTTCAATGTCTGACACTTTTAATGGCTTCTTATCCCGACTATACCTTTGGTTATCTTGCAGTTTGTCAGTATTATGACTTGTCAGTGACTGCTGACACATTTATTCATTCTGTAATTTGTTCTGGTATTTGTTGATTATAATTATATTGGAAAAATCGAATTCTAACATTCGTCCTGTACAATAGTCTGCCAGGTTCGATATCAAATGTTGTATTTTTTATTCTAAAAATGGACTACCAGAAATCAAAGTTTACTATGACACCGGGCTACCGCTGTTAATTTCACCAGGTCACCACTGTTATTTTCATCGGGTTACCGCTGTTATTTTTACCGGGATACTGCTGTTATTTTCATTTTTACCGGGTAAACGCTATTAGCTTCCACCGGTTGCCGCTATTAGCTTCCATCGGTTTACCGCTATAAGTTTTACCGCTTTCATTACATCTGGTTCCGTCTTTCACCCTGTTATTTTCACCGGTTTACCGCTGTAAGTTTCACCGGATTTCCACCTGGTTTCCGCTGGATACCGCTGTTTTTTTCTTCGGATTTCCGCTGTTATTTTCACCGGGTAAGGGCTATTATTTTCAGCAAGTTACCGCTGTTAGTTTCACCAGGTTACCACTGTTTTTTTCATCGGGTTACCGCTGTTATTTTTACCGGGTTACCGCTGTTAGTTTCCATCGGTTTACCGCCACAAAGAATTGTCTAGCAAAATATTAAATAAAATATTTGTTGACTTAACAGGAATGATAACTCGGGTAAAAACTATTTTCTCCAGTGACAAAATTTAGATTCTGGCATTTTAAATATTTAAGAGAAAACAATTACAACATGCAATAACTTCCACCCGTTCATACTGCACTCAATATTCGAAATATTTTCTTTTAATTATGCAAACCGATTAATAAATCAATAATTTATCATAATTATACTACATATTACCGTTTGTCTCAATCCACTATTTAATAATATATGCGTTGCCACCGTTTGTCAAATATATACAGTTAATATGAAACACGAAAGACATTTAAATGAAAGATTCAAATAACAGTACAATCAATCTTTATTGCGGAATTCACTAAGTTATTTTCCTTCATTATAACACCATTTGTTCAGTTTAAGTCGATAATTGTTCACCATTTCATAATACAAGGGACCCTAAAATGTAAAAAGTCATGAATCCCCATACGACAACAATGAAGCCTCATTATTCACCCCTTTGACTTCGTATTTATTATTAATCACGTGATCGTTTGCATCCCTCGCCTGTTCACTAACGCCCGTGGTCAAACCATATTGCTGATGCAAAAAGGACCAAATATAACGTAGATGTAACTTGTAACTTGTAACTTGGGAGTTCAGAACAATGAAATGAAGCCAAATTATAGGTTTCAATAAACATTTTCTAAAAATTTGAGACAAGACAACTTTTATTGTTTTCCATTGTTTAACCTTGTCATTATAGGGGGAATCCCCGGTGACGTATCATTCAATATCATATAGGCACTCGCATTGCGTACTGATGGAAAATGGTGTCCTGGAATTCCCAAGAGCTGAGAACAGTCAATATTTTCTTGATCACGTGTCTAATATGTCATCTTTTTAGAGATAACCCGTTACATTCCACGTCCAGTGATGAATGCCGAGTGTCGGGCTGAGGATCTCGCGTCATACAAATGTTTTCCATAAATATGTCATATACAATGAAGTTAATTAATGTGGAATTCGCACAATAAAGGTGTGCTTTCTAATACGAAAAAGTAGGATAAAAGTTTTAAATAAGTTGACCATGATAAATACGTGCGTACATTCATCCACATAATCCACACGTATGAATGTGTGTACTGGCTTCATGTTACTTTATATTTTCTTAGAAGTCTGGTTTTTCTGCGAGACCATAGCTATCTAACAGTGTCTTTGAAATCTAAAAGGCTTTAGGCATGGTTATTAACACATGTAAGATGTTTTTTCTCAGTTCAGTGTTATATCTGGGTTTACCGCTGATATTCAGAAAGTATTTTGCCTCAAAATCAAGTTTCAGAATTGGCAACTGATAAAAAACAACCTGAAATTTTTTAGACATTTTTTCTGGACCGACCACGTGTAAATGGTGAGCCTCAATCACATTATCCTTATATAAAATCATAATTTTCTTATCCCCCTTTTTTTACTGGATGCGATATTACGATAAAAAAAACCCCAACATATTCTCTGTTCAGTTTTATCGCAGATTTTTCACAATTGAAAAGATCAACTGATCAATATCTTCGTTTTAAATCAACTGTTCCAAATGTTGAAGCATAAGACACAGTTGAAAGAAAACAGCCATTCCACACAAGTACACAAGTAAAGCTCATTTCAATCCATCAAGAGAACGAAGTAATCCGACGTGGCATGCACTTTCTCGGAGATTTCTGTCAACCTCGAAGATAACTCGCCTCAAGTATTGTACTTCAGGGCGACAGACATCAGGAGACATCCATTCATGTGCTACTTGGACTGATTGTATTTTCTGTTCATAAAACATCAAAAATAAAGAAGAGGGTCATAATAGCCCTAAATTACTCACCTGAGTCCCATTGCTTACGCTTCGTAACTCATGACGGGATCACCTAGTTCAGGAAAAGGAAGGAAAGCTATTGTTTATAAATATTCTGTGAAAGACTGATGAAATCGAATATAAAGATCTTCTGGTAATACAAGTTGTGTTCAAGTGTGGCCAAAATCCAATCATAAATCAACTTGCTGGTATGCAGACAAAGCCAAAACAGCCCATTTCTGGCCATTTCATTAATGTGAAACCAATGATGGGACCAGGCGCAGGAAAAGGAGAGATATTCTATATAAATGATTTGTGAAGATTTGGTTGAATAAGATTTCAAAATGAAAACAATATCCTGCAGACCTGACCAAATATACCAATATTGACCCTTTAAGGGGCCCATGACTGACCTGGCAAATTAAAAAAAATCAAGATATATTGCTGGCCAATGTTTAGTTAACTTGACAAGTATTGTGAAAAAATATCAAATCCGCACAGCAAATGTTTTCCAGGTTTGCCTATGAGATAGAGGAGAGAATGCAAAGGAATAACATTATTTTTCTAAATGATTTGATACAAAAATCGTTAACAAACTTTTTTCCGTGTTTTTTTTTTTTTTTTGAATGGTAAACATGTTTTCTAGACCTACGTCATAATTTCTTGTCCTTTTGTTTTATGTTGTTTTTATTTTCTTAATGTATTACAATAATATTTTCAAATGGAAATGTGTTTTACAATTAAGATTTTGGACATAATCATAAAACTGTAATCCGGACGTAAATCTTAAGCTCAATGCGGACGTATTATACTACATGTACACGTATTACTAAAATGCATATTTCTCAACTTAAAGAGCATACAAGCAAGTGCTGCACAGAAATATTTTACTCTGTCAAACGGCTGCTCTGTCAAGTCTTGTGGTTAGTTGAGTAGGAAAGCGATATGTCTTACATGGCTCAATGACTGAAATACTGCCCCAACTATTGTAAACTGCAAATCTAGCATCGCTCTATGATTGAATACTGCCACAACTTCTGAAAACTGCAAATCTAACACCTAAAAAACTTAAACTGAAATTTGATATCGCTCAATGATTGAAATACTACATATATGACTAATCACTGTAAATCACATACAAGACAAAGCTCAATGACTGAAACACTATCTAAACACTACCGTACTGCACAAACTACTGTATGAATGATTGAAATACACGTACTTCCAAAACACTTCTGTAAACTGCATATATGATATCACTCTATGATTTAAATTCTGCCGAAACTGCTGTAAGCTGCATATCTGACAAAACTCTATGACTTAAATACTGTCAGAACCACTGGAAACTGCATCTAACATAGTCCTATAACTACAATACTGCTCAAACCATTGTAAATCGCATACTTGACACCGCCTTATTGGCTGAAATACTACCCTTACCACAGTAAATTGCATATCCGACAATAAATACTGTCCGAAACTACTATAAACTGCATATTGAAAAATACTGAAAATTGAATATCTGACTTGACTCGGCAATTTAGATACTTTCCTAACCACTGTAAAGTGAATATCTGACACAGTTGTACAACTGTAATACAACCACAACCACTGTAAAGTGAATATCTGACATTACTTTACAACTGCAATACAACCACAACCACTGTAAAGTGAATATCTGACATGATTATGCAACTGAAATACTGTCCAAACCACTTTAAGGTGAATATTTGACATGACTATACAACTGAAATACAACCACAATCACTATAAAGTGAATATCTGACATAACTTTACAACTGAAATACAACCACAACCACTGTAAATTGAAAATTTGAAATACAACCACAACCACCGTAAAGTGAATATCTGACATGACTAAACTACTGAAATACAACCACAACCACTGTAAGGTGAATATCTGACATGACTATACAACCGAAATACAACCACAACCACTGTAAAGAAAATATCTGACATGACTATACAACTGAAATACAAGCACAATCACTATAAAGTGAATATCTGACATTACTTTACAACTGAAATACAACCAAACCACTGTAACGTGAATATCTGACATGACTTTACAACTGAAATACTGTCCCAACCACTGTAAGGTGAATATTTGACATGACTATACTATTGAAATTCAACTACAACCACCGTAAAGTGAATATCTGACATGACTATACAACTGAAATACAACCACAACCACAATAAAGTGAATATCTGACATGACTATATAACTGAAGTACAACAACAACCACTGCAAAGTAAATATCTGACAGAACTGTACAAATGAAAGACAACCAAAACCACTGTAAAGTAAATATCTGGCATTATTTTAAAACTGAAGTACAATAATGAATACAACCACCACTGTAAAGTGAATATCTGATATGACTGTACTACTGAAATACAAACATAACCACTGTAAAGTGAATATCTGCCATGATTATATAACTGAAATACAACCAACATGTAAAGTAAATCTGACATGACTTATAACTGAAATACAACCACAGCCACTATAAAGTGAATATCTGACATGATTATATAACTGAAATACAACCACAACAATTGTAAAGTAAATATCTGACATGAATTTTACTACTAAAAATACAACCACAACCACTGTTAAGTGAATATCTGACATGATTATAGAACTGATATACAACCACAACCACTGTAAGTGAATATCTGACATGATTATAACTGAAATACAACCACAGCCACTATAAAGTGAATATATGACATGCTATACTACTGAAATACAACCACAACCACTGCAAAGTGAATATCTGACATGACTTTATAACTGAAATACAACCACAGCCACTGTAAAATGCATATCTGACATGATTATACTACTGACATGCAACCACAACCACTGCAAAGTGAATATCTGACATAACAGTACAACTGAAATACAACCACAACCACTGTAAAGTGAATATCTGACATGACTTTACAACTGAAATACAGCCACAACCACTGTAAGATGAATATCTGACATGACTATACTACTGAAATACATCAACAACCACTATAATGTGAATATCTGACATGATCATACAACTGAAATACAGCCACTGACATGTATACAACTGAAATACAACCACAACCACTATAACGTGAATATCTGACATGATTATACAACTAAATACAACCATACCACTGTAAAATGAATATCGACATGACTATACAACATGACTATTGTACTGAAATACAACCACAACCACTGTAAAATGAATATCTGACATGACTATACAACTGAAATACTGTCCCAATCACTGTCCAAGTCACTGGAATACTGTCTCAGTTACTATAAAGTGAATATCTGACATGTATAAACGACTGAAATACTATTACAACCACTTTAAAGAGAATATCTGACGTGGTTCTACAACTGAAATACAGCCAAAGACACTGTAAAGTGCACATGTAACAAAGCTCTTAGAAATTAATACTCATCATACTTAGTATCACATACTATGTGTTAACATGTCACTCAGTATCGTATATTGTATACGTACTACTGTTTACTTTGTTTTAACTCTTGTGTACTTTGACAAAATGATGATTAGTTTAAATGGTATCCTTAGAGTCGATAATGTAACAACGCTAGCAAACAACTGACACCCTGAAATCCGGTGTACTTTGTGCTCCTGGTAATCTACATGTTAATATCATACCAGTTCTGGTATTTTACATGTCAATATCATGCCTGCTCTTGTGTCCAATATGCCAGTTTTGCACTCAACCTTACAAGATCATGACCACTTTTTCTGTATAGTAACGGGAGTCATCTCAATGTGGTGTCGAATCTGGACCTCCATATCTCACACTGACGTAATTCAGACATTCCGTTCTTTCCATTAAATTGCATGCACAAAAAATGAAGCTGAATTGTTCGATAATCGGGCACTAGATGACATTATCGACTCCCATAACCATCTCAAACAACCCCACTGTGTGCTGAACACTTCATTGTGACGATCACTTCCTGGTCTTTTAATGCCACTAAAGAATCAAGCATCTTGTGGATTTGCATGAATGAACAGGCGGACATCAACAAAGTATAACATCCTCCAATGGGTGATCATTTATTATTAATCAATTAATTAAGTCACTGACTGGTGCGGTTTACACGTATGATTTGGTATATACTGATAAGATTATAATGCAAAAAGAACTTGTCCATAATTGTTCAAACGAAAATTTAACTTTATTTTCCCGCCTTAATATAAACAAGTACAAATATAGAAATGAACATGAGAAATACAACACACAGATACAACACAGTTTAGAAGTGCATATAAAAAGAAAAACATAAAAAGGACGAAAGAGAAAAAACAACATATTTACACGAGATGACAAGTTACTGTTACCCCATTAACATAAAAAATAATGAAGATATACTATGTCTGCATCACCACGAAGCGTGCCTAGAGATACAGACTGTGTAAAAAGCAGACTGGGCGACAAAAGGTTTTGCTCACTACATCGGTTATTTTAAACCGACATGATGGAATGGCTACAAAGAGACATACATAAGGACAGACATAAGGATAACGTATGAGTAACGTATGAGCAGTGTCCGCAGATTTCACGTCGTCTTTCGATCTTCCTCATCATCTTTTTTGAATGAACTGCCAAATATATCAGAACATACTGGTTATGAAGAAAGGCTACCCCATCATGAGGTCCAACTGCAACTGGTGAAAATGTCGAAATGGGACCCTATGAATATGTGTTTCACTTCCCACACGTTCATTGCATTTTCAATGGTCGAACGCTATAACGTGGTGACTGACCCCTATATATAGTGTCAGTTGAAATCCATTAAGGACAAGTAAAAGGATCAGTCAGGATCATAAAGGATCAGTAGAAACAATGTGGCTTCTCAGAATTATTCTCAATAGAATTTCCAAAATATTTTATTAAATGCCAAGTGTTTGTGGATGTCGTAACTCGGCTAGCGTTTCGTTCTTATCAACATTATTGACCTCCTGTATCTTTGTGTAGGGTCAGTATCAAAGTACTCGTCAGATATACGTTAAATACGTCAGTCGGTCATTAGGCATACATTAAATACGTTACTCATTCGTCAGGCATACATTACAATGAGGTTATTGTTACGCAATTTATACGCTAGGTTTAATGGCCAACGTCACGCCTACGTATGAGAAGCGTACTTGACCTATGAGTAACGTACGCTTAGCGTCACTCTAGCGTATTCATCTTATGCCTAGCGTATAATGATCGTATTCGATGTTTAAAATTCATTTTCAGCCTCTACGTACAGTGCAACCTGTCCATAACGACACATGTTCATAACGACATACTGTTTATTCCGACACTTTTTGTTGGTCCCAAATTCAAAGGTATGTTCTATAATGACCTGCCTTATCCGACAATGTCAGCTGGTCCAAGTGGGTGTCGGATAAGACAGGTTTTACTGTAACAGCAAAATGTACAACGAATTATGACAGCGCGAAAAAAAACAACAACTTCTTATACCCTAATATACCCCTATGCTAGTGTATGAGCAATTTCTTTCATACGTTCGCATACGTTAGTGCCATACGTTATAATGTGATTAAAAAAAACTACGTTGCCCGAATAAACTATGTAACAAACTCGTATTTTTATGCATATTTCATTTGGTTATACACATTTTTGAAACCACGGTAATCGCTCTGGCAATATGGGTTAAACGTGGGTAAAACTATGATGGATTTCACCATTGCATAAAGCATGCTTCGATAGCCGAATAATCGTAAAATGTTGAATTATTCATATATAAACCAACTAATGTCATTCTTAATAATCACTACTTGCTTTTATCTATGGTTACTGAGCTCACGGGAGACAGCCACAGCACAGAAACATGAGCAAAGTCTAAAATGTATCATTAATTATTTAAAATCAAAATATAACAATAGCAGATTGGCGTAGTGTGTTTGTCGAGGAATAAAGTAAATTGTTTATAGTGATTCTTTAAAAGCGAGAAACACTCGCACCAGAGAGACATGCCCATATCTGTCTCTTAAAACACTTGTTAATAATTCAACGGTTTGAATCAATCAGCCCTGTTTCACATATGCCTTCCCGACTACAAGGCTGCTTTTAGAAGAGTAACAGTCGCCCATTTTTGGACAGGATGTTTCCTTTTATAATATTTTTCTTTGTTCGTTTCGAGTGAGCTGAAAGTATTTTTCTGACATTTATCTAATGTACAGGTAATATAAGATCAAACCACTACTCGGCTCGCTCTCAATGATGGATTTTTGTTGAATCGAAATCTCGAAAATTGATTATCACTACATCCGTTTATACGTAGAACAATCAGTTTGTTATAAACAGTAAAATAAAACCAACCCTAAATAAGCATGTGTCCATTAAGCTTTTCTCATATATAAACAAACGCTTAAACCTTACTCATTGTGCAACGACTGGACATATTTCGTTGATGCGGCGTTTACGCCATCCCTGATGTGGAACCCATAGAAAACGCACGTGTCTAAACGACACTGTCTTGCCTTGCCAGAGATGTTATTTTGTTAAAGAATATTGACGTATGCCAACGTTTCGAAACAACTTGAAGCCCGTTGTCACGAAATGCATGTTTCTTACTGTTATAAATATTCACAGAAAATTGTCACGGTATGTATGTTTCCTACAGTTATCAGTATCCACAGCCATAAGTCACGGTATGTATGCTTCCTACTGTTTATCAGTATCCACAGCCATAAGTCACGGTATGTATGCTTCTTACAGTTATCAGTATCCACAACCATAAGTCACGGTATGTATGCTTCCTACTGTTTATCAGTATCCACAACCATAAGTCACGGTATGTATGCTTCCTACTGTTTATCAGTATCCACAACCATAAGTCACGGTATGTATGCTCCTACAGTTATCAGTATCCACAGCCATAAGTCACGGTATGTATGCTTCCTACTGTTTATCAGTATTCACAGCTAGCAGTCACGGTATGTATGCTTCCTACTGTTTATCAGTATTCACAGCTAGCAGTCACGGTATGTATGCTTCCTACTGTTATCGGTATTCACAGCTAGCAGTCACGGTATGTATGCTTCCTACTGTTTATCAGTATTCACAGCTAGCAGTCACGGTATGTATGCTTCCTACTGTTATCAGTATTCACAGCTAGCAGTCACGGTATGTATGCTTCCTACTGTTTATCAGTAATCACAGCTAGCAGTCACGGTATGTATGCTTCCTACTGTTATCAGTATCCACAGCCATAAGTCACGGTATGTATGCTTCCTACTGTTTATCAGTATCCACAGCCAAAGTCACGGTATGTATGCTTCCTACTGTTTATCAGTATTCACAGCTAGAAGTCACGGTATGTATGCTTCTTACTGTTTATCAGTATTCACAGCTAGCAGTCACGGTATGTATGCTTCCTACTGTTATCAGTATCCACAACCATAAGTCACGGTATGTATGCTTCCTACTGTTATCAGTATCCACAGCCATAAGTCACGGTATGTATCCTTCTTATTATTAATCAGTATCCACAGCTAGCAGTCACGGTATGTATGTTTCCTACTGTTATCAATATTCACAGCTAAAAGTCACGGTATGTATGCTTCGTACTATTATCAGTTAACACAGCTAGAAATCACATTATGTATGCTTCCTACTGTTATCAGTAATACAGCTAGAAGTCACGGTATGTATGCTTTCCTACTGTTATTAGTATTACAGCTTGAAGTCACAATATGTATGCTTCCTACTGTTATCAGTATCCGAATCTCAAAGTAACGGCTTCATACTGTTATCAGTATTCTCAGCTAAAAGTCACGGTATGTATGCTTCCTATTGTTCATTAGTATTCACAGCGAGATATCACGGTATGTATCCTTCTCCTGTTATCAGTATCCACAGCTAAAAGTCACGGTATGTATGCTTCTCACTGTTATAAGTTTTCACAGCTAGAAGTCACATACTGTATGCTTCCTAGTGTAATCAGTAATACAGCTAGAAGTCACGGTATGTATGCTTCCTACTGTTATCAGTATTACAGCTAGCAGTCACGGTATGTATGCTTCCTACTGTTATCAGTATTCACAGCTAAAGTCACGGTATGTATGCTTCCCACTGTTGTAAAATTATACAGCTAGAAGTCACGGTATGTATGCTTCCTACTGTTATCAGTATTACAGCTAGCAGTCACGGTATGTATGCTTCCCTACTGTTATCAGTATTCACAGCTAAAGTCACGGGATATATGCTTCTCACTGTTATAAAATTGCACAGCTACAAGTCACATTATGTATGCTTCCTACTGTTATCAGTATTCACAGCTAAAAGTCACGGTATGTATGCTTCCCTACTGTTATCAGTATTCACAGCTAAAGGTAACGATATGTATGCTTTCTACTGTTATCAGTATTACAGCTAGAAGACACGGTATGCAATGCTTCCTTCTGTTATCAATATTCACAGCCAGTTATCACGGTATAAATGCTTTCTTCTGCTATCAGTATTCACAGTCAGTTATCACGGTATGATGCATCCTTTTGCTATCAGTATTCACAGTCAGTTATCACGGTATGCATGCATAAAAAAAAAGGACATGCCTCCTACTGTTGTCGATCTTTTGTTGGTAATCACACAGCAAGTAGTCTCGGTATGCGTGGTTCTTACTGTTGTCGTTGTTCTGCTGATACTCACACAGCCAGTAGTCACGGTATGCATACTTCATAATGCCGATACTCACACAGCCAGTAGTCACGGATTGCATACTTCATAAAGCCGATACTCACACAGTCAGTAGTCACGGTATGCATGCTTTCTACTGCTGGGGTTGTTCTGCTGATACTCACACAGCCAGTAGTCACGGTATGCATACTTCATAATGCCGATACTCACACAGTCAGTAGTCTCGGTATGCATGCTTTCTACTGCTGATACTCACACAGCCAGTAGTCGCGGTATGCATGCTTTCTATTGCTGGGGTTGTTCTGCTCATACCCACAAAGCCAGAAGTCACAGTATGCATATTTTTTTTACTGTTGTCATCATTCTGCTGATATTTACACACCAAGTAGCCAAGCTATCCATGATTCCTTCTGTTGCCGTTTTTCTGATGTTACTCATTCAACCAGTTGTCACGGTATGCATGCTTTCTACTGTTTCGTTCCAGTGGTCACGGTTTCCCTGTTGTCGTTAAGGAATGCATGCTTTGTACTGTTGTCGTTTTTCTGATGATACTCACAAAGCCAGAACTCACGGTATGCATGCTTTCTAATGGTGTCGTTGTTCTGCTGTTACACAGCCAGTAGTCACGGCTTGCATGCTTCCTTCTGTTGTCGTTTTTCTGCTGATACTCACAAAGCCAGTAGTCACGGTATGCATACTTTCTACTGATGATTCTTACACACCCAGTTGTGACGATATGTCTGTTTCCTACTGTTATCAGCATCCAGCCGACACCTAGATAACCATAGTATCACGGGAGGCGGTGTTCATAGAGTGTTGAATCTTAATTTTATCCGATGTCGCTTCAGACAACAACTGTTATGAAGCTTATCATAGGGTAGATCAAAAACAATTACGCTCATTGCCAGGATAAGGTGGCTTATTGTGGTGTTAATTTTCTTATATACGACGTGATGCTACAATGGAGCAAACATATTCAATATGTTTCATGTTGGAAAAGTCCCCGAATTACTGAAATAACTACGCCGTGCGATTGACTTTGACTTTTCCAACAATTTTACATCGATAAAACTGCGACCGTTTGCACTCTTAAAGTAGAAAAAGAAGACATTGTGTAGGCCAATCAGAACGTAGCTCCGCCCCTTGACTTCACTTAATTATTGATTTTTGCTCAGTTCCCAGTTATCTTTCGTGATGGAGTGTCGGCCGAGACGGACTTTAAAAAATCATTATCCCTATAAAGGGTGTGAGCGGTGCGTTTTGGAAAGATTTTGAAATGACATTCGAGGATTTTATAAAATTCCTACATGAAGTTCCGCAATTAAAATGGCTAGATGTTGTTAAAAGCCACACGTTCGTAGACCATGATGACAAGGAAAAACAGTAACTACGCCACACTGCTTTTGCTGTGGTTTACTAATTCAAGACACAAAATCACTCTTGCTAAAACACCCAGAGTTTAAGTGTCACCTATTTCGTTTGAAACTACATAGTTGATTATTTAAACTCATTTATTATTTCCTCGCAAGATTACACAACGTGGCATGTTTCTGCAGTCAAGTCATAGTTCCGCGAGTTATAAAATTTATTCCTCTCGCTAAGGAGGCGTGGTATATATTCGTCAACCGAAGCGACGTTCTATTTGACAGGCGATAAGGTTGAATGGAATATCGTTTTTTTTTGTTGCAGTGTAAAGTGGAGAAAAGCCAAATTCAATCGCACGGCGTAGTCTGTAAGTGGATTATTACAACCAACCAAACAAACAAGTTAACTAACAAAGAAATACAGAATAGAATTTCAGTAGCTAGAAGTATATTTAACTTGCACTCTAAACAAACTGAGGATAATGACATTAAGAGGTAATTTATACTTCTAAACAGAAAACTGTTTTGTATTTATTATCATAATGTGATTACCATTCCGTTTAACACACTAAAACACATTTACTGTTGTTTAATGTTTCCATATGGCTGATCTTATTGTAGTCCAATTTTAAAGTATATGGATCACACTAGCCTCAGGATGTAACCTGTCGCTTTAATTACGTTACATAATTACGTTACATAAAACTATCAGTAAAATAAATGTTTTAACAACTGATGTTGACGATATATTATATAAATAAATACAGATATGATGTGTTTGTAATAGTAATTACTAGAGTCGCTAACGCCACAGCACCGGTTTTCGCGGACACAACAGTTTTTGGTACCTAGTAATACAACCAGTTCCATTTATTATACAAGTCGCATGATTCGAACATTGAATTTCAATTTTGAAACATAAAACCCGATTTACAATTGATCAATAAAGGATCAAAGTTTGCACTGCCGTAAAATAACTAAATCATGCCCAATCTTCAAAACCAAAACATCAATGGAATGAGCTCTTCAAGCACTTGCACGTTTGTCCATATACTCGCGATAAAATATTTTTAGTTTTGGGGATATTGGGGAAAAAACAATAATCGTAATATGACATTGGCCTTTGCATTTTTAAAGTTTTAAATTGCTATGCCCTTTGAAATATAAAACTTCACAACTGTGAAAAATTCATGAAGATTGAACAAAAAATTAAGTCAGGAGCGACAATAAACCGAAAGAATAATGATTTTGGAATTTTGATTTTTCCAATATTTTAGTGTGTGTGTGTTTTTGCACCGCTCCTAGAGGACAACCCATGCATTACCTCAAATCGACGTCCAGTATATTCTTTGCGTATATGTCTTGCAAATCATAAGCTGCGATTAGAATTCTTCTATCTGATCTTAAACAAAAATGTGAATGTTTTTCTTAGGCCTACCCTCATTTGCACACTTTTTTTTTGTAAGCTTCGAACATTCAAGCTCTCCTAGTACCCGATGCTACGATACCTATCATAGTTGATGGGGTTGTTCACATGCAACACTATCCAAAAAAAAAAGCATTCGAATCTGACTTAAATATTTTGAATTATAAACAAAAAGATGATTTCTCGAAAGCGCCCCCTAGCAGTATACTTCTAAACAAAATTGATTAAAATTTTACCATTGGGTACCTTGCAATGCAGCAAATAGATTAATTTAGTATACAAGTCGCATGGTTCGAACCTTTTATTTCTTATATATCACAATTTGATGCATAAAAACTGATTAACAATTGTTCAAAAAAGGATCAAACTGTGGACTGCCGTAAAATGAGCAAATCAAGCCCGATCTTCACTAGAAAGAGCTCTTTCAGAAATGTGTCATAATACTCTCCATAAAATATTTTAAGTTTTAAAGCTATTTGGGATCGAATAGAAAAAATAATAATCGAAATATGACTTTGGCTTGTGCATTTTCTGATATTTAAATTGTGAGGCCCTTTGAACATAAAACTAAATAATCATTTGAAATTCCATAAAGATTGAACAAAAAATAAAGCTAGGAGCACAGGGGCAACAAAAAACCTTAAAATTTGATTTTTTCCACATTTTTGTGAAGTTTGCCCGCATCTAGGTCTTTTTTTTTTTTGCAAGGTTCGAGCATTCAACCTCTTCTAGCGCAAATATTTTCCCGTACCCGATTCTTTGAAATTCATCATATTCTATTGGGCTGTCAATAAGGAACAGAATGCTGAAAACCGCATTTGAATCAGACTTCAACTTTTTGAGGTATAAGCCAAAGAAAAAAAGTGATTTCAAGCAAACGCTACCTAGCAGCAAAATTATAAAAAAAAAATAACATTAGGCACAAGTTAAGATACTTGTGAATGCATGTCTAAAATTACATAATTGTACCTTTCGTCATCTGGTCGTAATCGCGTGCATAAAACCAGGTGGAAATGGAAAAAAGGTGGAAGAAAGATGATGATGATAATAATAAAATGAACAGAAGAAGAACAAAGGGTTTTCGCACATCGCAGTCATCATTATTATCATCATCATTATTATTATTATTTCTTAAAGTTTATTGTCTTGCCGTTTTGGAAGTTTGACTATATAAGAAAGATAAGGTGCATCACGCTGTATACACATACATACATTTTAGCATACGGTCGGAGATCTCCCGACTCTAACGTGGAAACTTACCAACAGGAATTACTGGTATAGGATATATGGTACGGTAGGTAGAGAGACCTGTGAAACCACTGCTTTATTCAGTAACGATCTTGCAAGATCTAATTTCCGAAAGGACAAAGGTCAAATTGCTCCATCCGTGATTCTGATAAATGGACAAGGGGATAAAATGTCAAGTTAAGTCGAACATCATTACCCTTGAATGTTGACTTATGATGTCTACGAGTCATTAAACATGGTAATTCAAAATGTTACCTTGATGCGACTAATATAATAATCATATATCTATGTATACATATATCGCATCTCATTAACTATTCTGGCTATTGAGGCTGCAATATCCTTGTAAACGTAGCTTCCCCCGTGTTATGATCAAATTAGATGGATAATGAACATTAATTCGATCATCAAGAATTCTCTGAACTCATTTTATGGTGTTTCTGCCCCGTGCTCAGTTTAGATCAGGAAGACAAATTCAAAAGGAAGTTGCTACGGGAACTATTCAGAATAGTGCATCGCTAAGTCAGCTGTTCGTCCTTTCTATAGCTTTGTTTGATTTTTTTTGACTCGCTTCGAGCACTGGCGGCTCGGTAAACTGTTAAAGCATGAATTATAGATGTTTATTTGATGGATGATGAGATGATCGCTGACGATATCGCTCTCTAACTTTGGATTAGAATGTAGCACTACGCATGCCTTACAAGAGATCGCCATTACCTCCGGGGTATTCAGTTAGGTTCAAGCGTATATTACACTAAATATATAATCCGACATATTTCATTTTTCTCAGGGAGCAAAGGTAAATATGCTTTTCAGCTCTTTTTGAAAGCAGATACGGCGGTTTCATTTAATTTAATCTTATCATAAAGGGTCCCGTTCACTTCCAAAGCCGAAATGGTTATATTTTACCCCGCAGTGTTTTGTTGGCGGGATTCTCTAATGAGACACTAGTTTGTTCTCAGCAAGAGGCAGCAGGTCCTAGGGATGAGCGCCAGGCATTGGGCGATGTTCTGGATCTTGTAACTAGACACTGTGTGGTCTCGAAGCTAATTTACAAATGTATATTCCCTCAGGAAGTATCGGCTGCATTGTGTACGAGAAGCTTACAGCAACAATGAACATGATTCTGTTTTGGATGCTACTGTGGATGTTACTAAAAAAAGAATATAAATTCTGTACTTGGTTGATATCGGGAAAATGCATTTCTGCGCATATTCAAAGCAAGTTAAAACTAAAAAAAGAGAACTAAATCATATTGATGTTTGGTAATATATCATGAGGTTTTTTTTTTTTTTTTTTTTTTTTTTTTTTTTTTAATCAAATATAAATTAAGGTTTACATAATTATTTCAATTTTATATTCAAATTTACGGTGTTGGACCTATAACCCTTAAAATTCCAATCCAGAGCACAACTAATAAGAAATATGTGTCTAGAGTAACCCAATCTTACTAATGAAACACCTGCAAACCACGGATGTTTTTTAATGGTTTTATATCACGCTGAGAAATTTTTCACATGCCTTGAATTTCTGAGAACAAGCGATAACTTGAAAATTGTATTTATGACTAATGAGGTCAAGGTCACAGACTTAATTAAGAACATGTATTACTAGTGATATGGTATTTTGTGGTGTAAACAGAATGGTCTTACATGTGAGTCTGTCACTTTAGCATCAGCTTAAGTCGTTCATTGTTTCAATTTAACTATAAAAAAAATCCCATCCCCGAACTTTCCCCTTAAATAGATTCAATGTTCATCTTATCCAGACATTCTGACATTTGCACGGTGAAGATTTGCCCCCACTCTAAAGTTATCTTTCCTTCTTTCCTATTACGGCATAAATCTCGACTTTATATAGTTTTGTTCACAATAAAAAAAGGAAAATGCAATGCACCACAATCATATAGAGAGAAACGTTCAATGTTGAAATACCTAACTTTCACACATATTCAGGCTGAAATCTGCCACTGTCATAACCATTTATAAATATCATTTAAGTCCAATTGCGTTTGTTTGAAAAATATTGTTTCCTTAATTTCAACCGAGTAAAATATTACACAATAGTTGTAAACAAGACCAGGCACAGCAGCGATGTAGAAATATGATAAAGGCCTGACAAATGCTCAATTAATAAAGGGAGTCGTGTAAGAGTTTTTCGTTCAGAAACCCCGTCCGTAACATAGGATACTTGGTGCTTAACTCAAACCAAATTGAGACAATTTGATATTCTAAATACGATCAAGATTTCTACACATCGAGGGGTTGATACAAAGCTTTGGTAAAGATAGAGAAGAATTTACAATAGTTTTGCACCAATCCCATGAGTTGAGAACCAATCGTATACGATCAGGTTGATAGGGTACACTTATACACCTACATTTGTATTTAACACGAAGTTCAACATGACGTATCCAAATGGTAAAGTTTGGTTTTACTTCAAGTTTAATTTGTGTATTCGCATTAAATGGGGTGATTATAAACACGGTTCATGTATAATAAGTAAATATACATAAGTAATCTAACGATGTGTTTATATTTTCGAATAAGGAAACACAAAAAGATAATGTAAGAAATCAAAAGATCTAACCTCAGAAGGAAGTGCAACTGTACAAAAAATAAATTGGACAAATGCCACGGAAATAGGACATTACATAAAACAAGAGTGTTCTTTGGAACGTATGTGTCACCTGCTGAAGAGTGACGGAAAAAGTGTGACGGACAGACGGACGGAAAGACAGACGGCAGAAAAGTGATCACTATGTGTAACCTCTGCTTACAGCAAGTGACAAAATAAAGGGATATCAATCATTATCGTCTTGGAACGGTTAGTCGGCAAATGGATCAAATTGCGTGCTTTTTTAAGTCAGAGATTTGTTTCATAAATGATCACCCGAAAAAAATCAAAGAGCTGATAGCGCTGAGAGAACAGTGAAATGAATTATATCAACTATTGACCTATTTGTTACCTGGCGCTGGAAAGGTTCAAAATATCTCCGAATGACTGCGATTTCTCTTCTTTATTTGTTGCAGTTTGTTAAATACGTTATCTCCAGCATCTATTATCAACACATTTTATTCAGTTTCGACTTGTATTGAAATAAACATGAAACTGATAAGACAGAAAATAAAATTTTGATTTTTTTCTCCGCGTAGTAAAAAGGAGTGAAATCTAAATATAAATGTCTAAATATAGCGCCGAAATGTTGTCCGATGCGGAAATGTGTGCTACAATAGAAAAGCGACACAAGAAACCCTGTTCAAACAGCACATTCAAGTCTTTTGTAAACAAATTCTTGAGGTAAGGCATTATACTCAAAATAATTCTGTTTATGTTGAACATCTTTGACTAAAAATAGTCTCAAGTGTTACGAAATATAAAGTTATTGAGTGTCATAAAACAATTGTACATGATAACATGGTGTGTAGAAAATAGAAGTTCACACAGAAAAAAATGGAACAATGATGTTAAAAAAATAGGTTTTAATGATGTGTGTTTGAAATAGAATTATTCATATTAATCTTGAGTTTGATTTTTAAACAAAATTTGATTTTGAATAAAAGGAATCTATTCGTGCAAAAACTTATTTATTTGCAAATTTTACTTTAAAACAATGCACTCACTTGCAAATGATATTGTGCATTTTTTTTATTTTAAATATTTCAATATTTAGCGAACAGATCAGTTTCATTTTTCGCGTGTGTTTGTCATCGATATAGCCCTAAATCTACAAGGCGGCATGGCAAGAATTCTCTCAAAAGGAAAGGATGATAACCGAGAAATAAAACGAGTAAATAACAGAAGCTAGACGATAGTTTTCCGTTATTAATAATGAATTATTCAAATATACATGGAACTTGCGGGAAAAATAGATTAAGGAAATTTGTGTATCAACATATAATTGATTCCTGTTAATACGAGATTAATTGCTGAGATGTTTATACCGTCCCCAGCACTTACTTATGGTATACGACACATGACCTCAATGTTTCATTCTTGTTTTAGGTCTGGAATGAACCTTGTCTAATGCGTACATGCATCACAAACATAAGTATTTTTTTTAAATCTGTTAAAGTTTGCTATGTAAAATTATATGTAAATGTACATAAAAGCCAGTTACAGTGTTTTAACAGTTATAACAAACTTAAGTTTACATTCAAATTATGTCAGTTTCTAATGTAGTAAATTTTTGCGAACTTGTAAATATAAAAAAAATAATTTAAAAAAAAATTAACTAAATGAATTTCTCCTCTTGAAATCTTTCCTCCGTTTTTCATCTTTCTTGTCCACAGCCCCTGATTCACAATTGATAGTATTTAAATGGTTCTTAAACACAATTGGATTTGTTTCTCGGTCACAAGGCAAATTATGACAGTATTTTATATTTAACACGTTTAATATTTAATAACTTAAAGATATTAGTAGTTAAGTGTGCGTTGTAGTTTGATACATAATTTCTTCATTTAAAACTTATTTTAGACCATTGGTTATGAAACATTCTAAGACGTTATAACATAGCTTGATGCTCATTTGTTTAATTCACATTTCGTAAAACTGTAATTTCTTTCTCCCTTAGTCATCCTTAATCTTGTTTTCTTAACAGTTTTCTATGTTTAATTATACGATTGTATTTGTGACAAGTTATTTTAAGAACCAGCCGTTTATGTATTTATGATCTGCTCAGTTATCCGTGTCACTTTGAGCAGGGTTTGGTTGCATGTGAGAGAGTCTGGTAGACATACGGAGCCGCGTGTGAAACATCGGAAGAAACAAAATAAGTTTATTGTATATTTTTAATATAAGTTGAATATAGTAAAATAAAGAAGATAATAGTAAGCTGTCTACAGTATTCGCTAATTCCCCAGTGCAAAGGAGAAGAGTGAAAGAAGAGAAACAAAGGGAGAAAGCGTAAAGTAACAGCGGGTGAAAGTTGCACACTGTTACATCTTATAGCCATCAAAATAATTAATGGAGCAAATTCACACCATTAAATACCACTGAAAACTTTGATGGTTCGAAATGTTAACCTTCAACGTTTTAACAGAATTTTAAGAGTTTTTAATAGTATTTAATCAACATTATATTCATAACCATTTTTGTATTTAAATAAAATTACGCCATAAATAAATGTCATTTAAATGACAATGAGATAATATAATCAAGTGGTCATTAAGCTTCTATTCTAACAGACGTTTCATGGGATTATTGAATGGAATTTTCAAGGACATGTTTACAGATGTGACCATTAACCTTTTAACGTTTTGATGGGCTTTTTAAAAAAGTTTTTTTCATGGTATCGATAAAATGTTCAATAAAATTCTTTGAAAAAATTCTGGTTGTATAAAGCCATGTTTTTATGATAGTGGCGTGCAGTAGTGCCATACGATGTGCAAAATGCTTTTTTGTTTTCGTCGTTAAAAAAGACGAGTTTCATTTCATACTAGAATGCCCATGATAAGAAGACATCATAGAGAAATCTATTAAAATATTAACAAACTTGTAATTAATAAACGGAATGAACAATGATTTGAACAATTTTTAAATGTCACACAATACATATTTATAAAGTAATTCCAATATGTGGTTTTATTGTTAGGATGTATAACCAGGGACCGTTTTTGTAAAGCTCCTTAGTTTTTAAGGGAAAAAATCCTTAACTGGAATAAATCTCCTAAGGTGTTTTATAAATAAGACTAAAGGAAGTCCTTAACAACTAAGGGAAATCTATGTGATTTTAAGGGAAATCTTGGAAACTAAGGATTTTTTTTCCTAAGGAGCTTTATGAATACGGCTCTAGGACTGCAAACTAAGTGTTTTGTTTCGGCTTAGTTTAGAGCTTGCATGGTATTTTCGTATATGATTTTGTTTATGCCTGGGCCCCACTTGCAAAACATCATCAGCGATGTGGAAACAGACAAATTTTCTCCTGATGGCTCCTGATGTTCGGACCAAAAAGAAGGAGCAGTCCCATGAGAAGTTACACTTATAAGGCATCGGGGATGGTCCGATGATCGTTCACTTATGCTTCGATTATGGTCAAAAAGCTTCTGAAATTGTTGCCCGAACAATAGCATTGACTCATTGGGGATTGCTCCCGATGTTCGGGAAAGCTCCTGAGGACTTTCTCAAATCATCGGCGAAGGTGCTCCGGGGCATTACCGAATTTGAAACATCATCGGGGGTATAGGGATACATCGGTGTGTACTTGCGAACCATCCCAGGTGCCTTGGGGAAAATTACGGAGATTATGCGAATGAAATGAGAAAAACATCAAGGGAAAACATTTTTTGATTTATATGATTGCCTTCAGCAATGTCCCATGACACTGTTGACCTTCTCAGTCTTAGATTGACCAAAGTAACAACAAATCTTAGAGTGCAGTTTTCAACCCTCGCCATATTTTTGACGAATACTCACAAGATCGGGAAAGTGTCATCGAAAGGTCGCCGAACATTCGCCGAAGATTTAAATAGCTCCGAAGGTCCCCCGAGATTCTTCGGCGAGACATCAACGATACTTCGGGGTAAAAAATTGCTCTGTGGATGCATCAGGACTATATCGGAAATATATCGGAAAAATGCAAATGAAAGCATTGAAAATTTCGCAAATGTCCCGAGACCTCCCGGTGGCCCCACATGGCTCGCGCCGCTCCTGAAGTAGCCCCGTGACACCTGTTCCCGATGCCTCCCTAGACTTATTGAGTTACATCATCGAGGCAAAAAAGAAAAAAAGCGCAGTGAGACTAAGCCTTTATATTCGTTTTTGTCCACCAAAACTCTTACAGTCAACTTCTGTATGTAAGGTTTAATGTGCCAGTGTTTTATTAATTTATTTTATCATTGTATGATTGTACTTGTCACTGACTTTTGTTTAGTTCAAAAAGACATGCTCTTTTTAATTTTGTATACGCATGTGCCTATAACCTGTGAAATAAACTATGAATTTGATTTCTGCAGGGTTTTCTTTATAACTTAACTTTCATGTCTGGAGCAATAAATTATAAATAAATAAAGCAAATACTTGATTTGACAACACCAGCAAACTGCCTAGTGTGTAGTGTAGAACTGAGAATGTCTGCCAATCGAATCATATGAATACTTAATACCAATTGTCAGTTATGGGTCAAATTCAGAATGGCATCAAACTGGCTGGAAATAGGACGAGTGACTCTGTGTTATCAGGGATTGATCTATATGGTATCTATAAGAATATTCATCTTTCTGTGAACCGATTCCCACTGCCTCTATATCGATCGGCATGCTACACATGTTTGAATAAGAATGGTGGAAACAGATAACTTCATTTAGATTGTCTTATATACACAGTGAAGCTCGTATTGCTGTGATATGACATATTTAAGTAACTATTCTGTTCAAAGTGATTGCTGTGATATGACATATTTAAGTAACTATTCTGTTCAATGTGTATACACAGTGAAGCTCGTATTGCTGTGATATGACATATTTAAGTAACTATTCTGTTCAATGTGTATACACAGTGAAGCTCGTATTGCTGTGATATGACATATTTAAGAAACTATTCTGTTCAATGTGTATACACAGTGAAGCTCGTATTGGTATTGTAAGACACATTCAAGTTTACCATTCTGTTCAATGTGTTTACACAGTGAAGCACGTTTTGTTTTTGTTCGACATATTTAAGCTTCTATTCTGTTTATTTAAAAAGATATATTTTTAAAGGAAGTTATTTGGCGTAAGAAAAATACAACAAAGATATGAAGTTAAAAGAAAAAATACAATATGATGCAAAACTATAACACTAGCAAGTTTAAAATGGTCTGTGATTTTAAAATAATGCTACAAAACGTATTTGTCGCTAAATTTAGGAGATATAATATACTAAACAGTTAAAAAAATAAAAAAGGGGACAAAAAACGTAAACTCGTATAAGCGAAAAGTAAAAAGAAGCTCCGGAAGCTTAGCTTCGAACACTTAAACCAGCTGCGCAACAGAGGCTGTTACTATAACTATTTTATGTTAACTGACTTATACACGAATATTTAAGGGACAAATCCACTACCAACTAAAGACTCACAAATGTTTACTGGGTGGATTTTATGTTGGATTTTTTTGAAACTGGGTGATTTTTATTTTTAAATAGGTAAATTAATTTTTTAGCTGTCAATTCACAATCATGCAGAAAGATCTGCACCCTGAAACTACCATTTTATGATGTAATATCCTAAAATAATTTATGCAAACAAATGAAACGGGTGTTTTTTTTCGAACTCCTCGGTTGTTAACCAAGATCATAGGTCAAACTTCATTTTATACAGCTTATGTCGTAAGAACAGATACTTTATTTATAATAAATCCAGTCATTGATAATAAGAAATATGATTGAAAGCAATCAAAATCCGACATGTTGGCCTGAAATAAGCTTATATAATATCATTTTAGTTCTCTATCGTAAAAATATCACTATTTATAAGGGCAAAATTATATATATATATATATATATATATATATATATATATTGACTTTCTTAAAAACATTTGGCAGTTGAATATCGTTTTCTGATTTCAACGTATTCTGTGAAACTTATGAAATAACGAGACCGGCCTCCGTATAAGAGTTAATTGTCTCATACAATGTTACACAAACAAAACTATTTCATAATGATATTATATTGGGAATGTTCACTCTTAAAGTACAGCACTAGCTACTGTCCAACTGACTATGTAATTCTCATAAGTAAATTTAAAGAGTCCTAGTAAATGACAAAGGTCTTAAATTAAAATTGTGTTTTCAGAAACATCATCATTAAAGATAAGGATTTAAGGACTTCAATTCCTTGACGCTCGCCGCTATCCTTTTATTATCCAAAAGTGGTTTTGCATTAGTCTAACAAAATCCAACCAACATTCAGAAATCGCAATAATGTGTGTGGACGTTCAATGCTAAGAG
>JAIFHC010000044.1:0-50000 GCA_021229015.1 Solen grandis | reverse complement strand
TTCTCACTCTCACCCTCTCTCTCTCTCCTCTCTCTCTCTCTCTCTCATAGAGTCTCTCCTCGCTATTTCTATTTCTAAATTGCACATGAGCTTTTCTAACAGAGTATTTATCAGACATAATAACATTAACAATTTAAGTACATGTATTATATATGCCACCCCCCTCTCTCTCTCTCTCTCTCTCTCTCTCTCTCTGATACATAGAGTCTCTTCCTCATTTTTTCTATTTCTTTAACCACTGCCACCACACAAGTCACATGATGATCGTTGAAACCTTGTGACAAAAACTCATAAATTTTATAAATTAATGTTAATTGATTTTATCTTCTACTTTTTTCATAATCATGAATGTTTTTTTTTTCGTGAAATATAACGAAACTGATATCATATATTCAAAACTAAAGTCAAAAGGGATAAAAGTAAATCTGACCTATATTTGCCGAATCTACTTGTGGTGGTAGTGGTATGAATAATGGATCTAAATAAATATATATCATCAAAATGCTCTTATGCATGTAATACGCATGAAGTTTGCTTGCTTGCAATAAGAAAGACATTATACATGATGTATGCCCAGTTTGGTTAGGAAAACTACTTTAATAACACCTCAGTCAAATAAGTTTAAGAAAATTCATACTAACCAATGGCTTTATTGTTTTTGTTTGACTTGAATATACAGTCCATTCGCATCTTTTTTACATTGAATAAAGAACAAATATTGCCGGGACCTGGCAATTACTTCGCATTACACCGTCATTTCGCTCCATCGCATTTCGTTCCATCGTGAATAGACTGTACTTAATATTTTGTTTGGGTGCATATATGCAATGGATCAGGTTAAATTAAGTTAAAGTTTGAATGGATGAAAAACACCAACTTTGTAAGTCACAAACCATATAGCTTGGAAGCAAATGATGGAAGATGGCTCAAAAGCTCCTTAAATACATTTCTGGCATTCTGAGTGCACCAGAGGCCCAGTGAGCCATGTTGTTGTTGTATTGGGGTTTACCGTCGCTGCGATAGTATTTCAATCATATAGCGACGTCCAGCTAATTACAGGAGGAGGAAGACCCCGAGTACACAGAGGTACCCGGGTAGAAACACCGACCTACCGCAAGCCAGCTGGAAGGCTTCCTCACATGAAAAATCCGAAGTCCCTATCGGGGATTCGAACCCACAGCGGTGAGGGGCTGAGAGACATGTAGTCCACGCCAGTGAGCCATGACTTGTTTGATAACTTCAAAGATCTCATGACTATTTCAATAAGAATGACCACCTGCATAATTAGCTGTGCCAGTGCAAGTAAATTGTTTAAGCTGCAAGAAATTTTCTTCAATCGTTATGAAATGTAACAACTTAACTTAATTGTAGTCCAATAGGTTAAAGGTTTAAGTGGTCATATAGCTGAATTGGTATAGCACTTGCCATTAAGTGAGGGCTCTCTTGTTTGAGCCCCGAATTGTTTGCACAATTTTCAAGACTTGTTATAATTACAGACATATACAGGTTGGTGAATATGCCTATGTTATAATGTAGGGCTGTTACATTACCAAATTACCTGTTCTCTTTCCTGTGAATTCAAGGATTACATGTAATTTTAATTGGTTGGGGATTATGCAACAGCCAATAAATATCCCTTATCGAATAGAGATTTGTGAACATGGTCCAGTTGCTCAATTGGTAGATCTCTGGCCATGAAAGCAAATGAATGCTCAAGGGGTTGAATCACAATCAGGATACACATTTATGTCACCTGATTAGTAGTGATTAAAAATTTAAAACTTATATTTTATTTTGATTTTTATTAATTGTGTAGGTAGGAAAATGTGTCCAGTTAGCTCATTTGGTAGAACACAAAGGGGCTGTGTTCTGGCCGTTGTGGGTAAGGGAAAGGTGTAGTATGCATGGATATAAATATCTGTTCTGTTATATTTATTGTTGGAACTCCAGGACGACAAGAGTTGTTGGTTTGAGTCATGCACTAAAGTAGGCACACTTGGAATCTTACAGTGTTTTGACATTTTAGTAAAATAAGTCAGTAGAATGTGTATAAACAAATCAAAAATCATATTACTGTGATATACTGGAGTTTACTGTCACTGCGACTGTGAGTATTCTACTTATATAGTGATGTCCAGCTAATAACATGTACAGGAAGTCGCCAGAGTGAATATATGCACCTGAGCAGAACCACCAACCTACCACCAGCGAGCTGGATGGCCTAATCAGATGAAGAAAGTGACACTGTTAAGAATTGAGCCCACAATGGAAAGAAGCTACGTGATTTAATCTCTGCAGTTGTAATCATTTAGCCACAAAGTTCTCAACATATTTAAGTATATAATTCTCTATAATGTTCTACTTTTGCATCATATGAATAGTACAAAATTAAATGGCAATTTTTCATTTAAATATTATATATTTATACATTATAATACTTGTTATTATAATGGCCTATAAGTAACCGGTTTTCCCTTAACAGTTAGGGATTAGTTAAGTGACCCATCCAGCTCAGTAGAGCATTGAATGACCTCGGTTTAAGTCCCGGTCAGTTTGTACGAGTAAAACATATTTCTCATATATATAATACTCAACTGACAACACACACAGACCTAATGTTATCTTTTCATAAACTTATAATCATTTAGACGTAAGCATTTTGTATCAAAACGTTTAATTTTATTCTTGAAACATATTTCAGTACTGTACACTACCGTCTGATAAAAAAAATCTAGAAGAGTTTAGATTTAAAAGTTACCCATTATTTATAAGGCTGCAGAGATGCAACAACAACAGCAAAATTTCGGTATCTGTGAATCAGGATATGATTCGTTTAAGATCACAATATTATACTGGTCTACTACAATGGATGTACCGTTAATGCATTTTGTAAACAAACGTGTGATTTTAAACACTAGTTTTTTCCTTTCCTTTAACTAGAAATAAATCATTCATTTTCCTAAGAGAACCTCTCTTATGTTCGATTTTATTCGACTGGATATGAACGTTTGTCTGTTCTCAAAAGAAACAAAACGATCGCTGTTTTCCGATATGAGGTAGAGGTAAGCTGTTTCCGATCGTCTTATCTCGACAGGTAAAAATCGATCGATTTAAAGGATCTCGGTCGTTTATCAGCTGTTTCGGTCGGAAATGTGTTGTTTTTAAGGTACAAAATGCACGATATAAAAAAAAATTTTAATCAAATGTGTTTGTCAAAAATAGACATATTTAGAATCTGGAAGCAATGCTTTTTCAATATCAATAATAAACATATATGTAGGATATGTATAAAAACTGTAGTTCGTATAGAAGTTTATGGAAAAAAAGAGTTTCCATAAATTCACCGACGCGGGTTCATGCTTTTCCCGTGTATCTTATGCTGTATAAATAGGTGAATATCGTGCAAGACAACACTTTCCTTATTCTTGATGTTCGTATAAACGCCACAAAACCAAAACTCGAAAGAATAATGGGATAACTCTTAAATATAAATAAGAGTTGAAAATGGGGTCACAAAACCGATTTCGTTGCTTTGTAACACTTTTTTACGTGACTGCGAGGCTAATCGAGTTTCTCCCAGAAGAGCAGACGTATTTTTGAGCAACATGAATGACCCACTGTACCAAATGGTGTTCCCAAGAATTGTTACTATTTTTAGATTTATCCAATTTCGATGGATTCACCATAAATTATTGCAAAATGTGCAATTTGATTTATTTTTAAACAAATAACTACTAAATGGTTACTGAATAACCGTGATACTCAATGTACAAAGTGTCGTTTCGTACCGCGATAAATCCGACACAAAAATAAGCTCGTTCTTTTAGTAATACAGATATTTTTCGAATTCAATCTAGCATCATTTACATTAATATCAATATGTATGTTATAAATGTTATTCTATAGATAGGTTATTACTGACATCATCCATACATTGGCAACCCTCTGTAATTTGACACTTCTTTAAAACGGAAAATTAGCTGGTCCGGGCAGCGAGCGATTTAAAGAGGTTCCACTATATATTTAAAAAAAGAAAAACAGAAAAAAAACAACAACACAACAATTATACCCCCGAAAACGAAATGTGAGAGGAGGCATATAGGAGACAGTTTGTTGGTTTTTCGGTCTGTCCGTCCATCCCAAAAACTTGTGACGCAAACTACTTCAACATTTCTTAACTGATTCGGTTCAAATTTTCTGTGTGTATTGATAATCAGGTGAAGATGTGCTTGGCATAAATTTTACTTTAGTTATCTCAAGGATTACAGAATTATTGCCCCTGATTCGACTTTAAATAGCTTGTGACGCAAACTTCTTCTACATTTCTTAACGTATTCATTTTTGTTTGAATTGTTAGACCCCAGTGCTTCCTCAATACAAGCCTCTCAATGCACACAGTTTCTCAATTGCACAATCAAGTGAAAAATAATCAGCACAAGACACTATAAAATCTGACATTGCAGAATAAATTGCAAATCTTTGTATACTTTAGGGCCTCTCTATGTTTGATTAAGGAAAATATAGTTTATATATACTTGAAAGTGAAAAGAAAACAGTGTCAATTAACATAAATGCATACAATTTCTAAAGTTGTCTAATATGTAGACCATTTCCAGCAAGTAGATTATGAATGAAATACTTTATATAAAACCTTTAAAAGAAAAAAGTGAAGATATACTTAATATCCCCCCATCCCCCCCCCCCAAAAAAAAAATGAAACGAGGGTGGGTAGGGGGTATATAGGAGTCAACTTGTGGTCGGTCGGTCGGTTGGTTTGTCGGTTGGTCCGTTGGAATTTTCTTGTCCGGAACTTGAAAAATATTTATTTATACTTATTCACTATCATAACCAATATACTATGTTTCCAGGTCCTTCTCCTGTATCAAAGCGTTTTGCGGGGGTAATAATCACCTTCAGTGATAGTTTTAGTTAAATTGGACATATTTTATAACAGAAATAACTATAAGAAGAAAATCGGCGTAGATAGATTATCTCATGTAAATTGTCCGCTCCACCACATTCGGCAGAGTACACATTACTACAATGAAGCGTACCGTCAAGAAGATGAAGCAGATTATAATATACTTACAGTGTATAATAGGTCTTTTGAATACGAAGCTTATATTTCAGCTATTCAACCATGTCTTGCGTCATTATCCTTAAGTAGGTCAAATGTGAGGTTAGGCAGCTAAGCCGAAAAGTGTCTCAGTCGAAACTGATACAGCCTACATACCGAATACGAATCACAAACTATCACATGCCTTTATCTGTTTGAAAAAACACAAAATACATTACACATGTTTTCTTTTCCCTTTTTCTTTAATTATCTGCGTGTAAACTTTCACCTTTATCTAAGCATGTGTCTAGATCTTACTGGAGCAAGCAAACACCCACTTGATCTGCTCGCGTGCGTAGATTTATCTTCCCAGGTTTTTTTTTTTGTGTGTGTGTGTTTTTTTTGCTCAAGAAGGTATTTTAAAGTTTTTTCGATGCCACTCAAACAAATAGAACGTGAGTAAAATGTAAGTCACATATGCTCTACGGCGAAGTTACGGCGACGTACGGCCCGTAAAACGATACCTGCGGCGACCGCTGAGAATCTGTGGTGACTTCACGGTCTCCCTAAAAATTACAGGCCGTAACCAGACCGTAGAGCGATTCACGGTGACCATACGTTGAGCGTACGCGTGTGCCGGACGGCTACCGAAAGTCCTTATGACTTTCAATTGATCTTTTTGGATCCAACGTATATATGGGCGCCCTGGGGCAGACGTAATGGCGCGTTTAAAGATTAAGCAAGTTTTAAACATTCTTTATAACATAACACAATTTTAGCTATGATAATGTAAAAGAATAAAAACATGTTTCCGTATAATACAAAGAAATGTTTAGCCATGTTTTTGGCAATACATTTCCACATTGTCCTTTTTACTCTGTCTCTCGCCGCCATGCTGGACATAGGGTCCCAGAATAAAAATAAAATATCACAATTCAAGGAAGAGTAGGTAAATAAAAATAAAAATTTTACAATTGAATGTCTAGTTTATTTCAATTTCTGAAGATTATATTGCGTGGGATTCTTTATATCGTGCATTAGAGTCCTAGAACCTTAACTTATATATCTGCTGTGTCGTAAATGTATGGTATCCATACGGCTACCGCGGTAAGGCGACTTAAAGGTCGTAAGGATGACGCAGGTTTTATGTCAACAAAAAATCAAATTGGCCGTGCGGCTACTCTTACATACCTCGTATCGATGTCTAATATAATTACTCCCAAACATGAACATATCCGGGAGCTCATATGCGTTTTTGTTCATATCGGATGTATATGGACAGAGTGGATGATAATAATCATCAGTATGTGATATGGATGATGTTAGGGCACATATAATCGTACATAACTTGAAACCTAGAGGTAGAGCAACTCATATTGTTTGTTTTTGTAATGTTGCCTTCCCACTCTAAATTAAAAACAAGAGCACCGCATGCGGGCAAATAAATTATGGCCAACGTTTGTTGTTTGTTAAATATTTCATAAATAGGTCAAATGTCAAGGTCAAAAGTGTAACATTGCTTGAAAGGTCTTGCAACAAGGAATACACATGTGAAATATCAGTGCCCTGTTGGTAACGGCTCTGAAATGATAGGCATTTTAATGTTTTCAAAAAATACAGCAAAAATAGGTCAAAGTTCAAGGACAAGGTCAATAGGTGAAAGAATTGCATATGTCTGGATAGGCCTTGTCCAGATGAATATGCAGATCCAAAATGAAAGTTGTATATGGAACAGTAGAGAAGTTATGGCCAACGTTAAGATTCCGGACGACGACGACAAAGCGGACGCCGGAGTTACAATAGCTCGGTTTTTTTTTTCTTCGAAAAGCACGAGCTAAAAATGTCAACCATATACCAGAATCCTTTCATCATAAGGCCTAGTAAATTGCCATTATAAAAAAAAATAACTGGACTGTTAACTAAGACTATAGATTCTCAATCAAAGTTAGTTGCATCAACATTTAGTCCAGCTTTTTGAGTTATATGCATATGCAATATGCATATTGACTACATGCGCGTGACGCGGAGTAATACAGTAATTCGGCCGATAAATTATATTAAACGTGATGATTATAAAAACCTGGAAACATCTGTTTCAGCATATTTTCATATGGTAAATACTATGTTACATTGTAAAACGTGTCGGAATAAAATATCGGGAAATAGTGTTACATCCGATCCATAGTAATCCAGTCACTTGAAGACTATCTTATAACAGAATAAATTAATCTCATCTGCTGAAATTGACAAGTCTTTTCGGGGAAGAACATAGTGCATGTAAAAGTTTTTGTAGTTCTCTATTAACTTCTCTAGGTAACTTTGACCTAAAATAATTTAGGGAACAATTAAACATTCATATCTATGTGAATTTGTGTCATTCAAATATAAGCTTTGACATCTTATGCATTTTTCAATGTGTCAGAATTGACGAATATTATTATGAGCATATTTTCTTTTTGGCATTGGTCAAGACAAGTAATGCCCCCCCCCCCCCCAACACACACACACCTTTCTCTTTCTCTCTCTCCCTGCCCCTCTCTCTGTGCAAGATGGCTAGTCTCTCAACTTCGGAATAAAAACCTACTCACTAATATTACAATTGTCTCCTGTCCAGCCAAATATACATCGACTCTCCGGGCACTTGCCTGTCACGTGATGGCATGTTGCGTTGTCCTTACAGCGACAAATCCCAGTACAGAACGGACCGAACTGCCCATGGTTACATGCTAAGAATAGGAAATACATGTCATTATAAAGTATGTATAATTAAGTACACATTTTCTTTTCTCGCATTTCTTGAGTTTTGAAGGAGATAGGCAATCTTACTCATATGTTTGTATAAAACAACTAGTCAAACTTCTAGACGTAATCAGCATCAGTTAAGACACAATAAACAGTTTTACAGCTACTATGCAAGGTCGCCTTTCATAAAATATTACTATTCTTTAGCTCATAAATGGAATCAAAGTCCACACTGATGCTGAGAGATTCAGAGCATTGGCACTTCACATGTTGCTTCACGTGAGCCCTGTACTATTTATATCACGTGGCATATATTGAAAGGATTGGCTGAAGGCTTCAGAAAATCATTAAGATCTTCAGAAGATCTGTTCCGCTTATTGATGTACAGTGGCATTCTTGATTGTTCTTTTTTTTCCTTTATAGTCAAGTCGTACTGTCCCAAGCAGGAATTGAACTTGGGACCTTCGGTATGCAAGTCGGACACACCACCACGTCGCACATCGCCACAAAAGCTAGCTCTGTGGCAAGAAAGTACAACTGTCACACATATACAGTCAACCTGTTCCAACGGCCATCTCTGAATAAAGGTCACCTGACTGTGAACAACGGGCATCTGATTACAACAGCGTTCCTTGATGTGCAATTTTCCCGTGGTCACCAGGCAACCTTGACCGACTTGTGATCTCGTTTCGGTATCTGCTTTCGAAAAAATCTCGGACACCTACTTACACAGTGGTTGGGAAAGTGGTAATAATCTCAGTGGTCAGGTTTTAATTCCAACAACAATTCTTAGCGGTAAGGAAAACTTAAACATTAAAGGTCGAATTTCATTAGTCTTGTTTTTCTTATAAAATTACCGAAATAATCAATTTCCTTACAAATTTTGTTAGTTATTAATTCATTTCAGTTAAGAAATGTACTTGAAAATGTTATAAGCTAATACTAATTGAATGTGTAAGTATATACCTAGTTTATAAATTAAGTATTACTGGGTGCTAAGTATTGTCGGTGGAATTCGAGCCAGATCTTTTTTTTTTTCAACCTTCCTTGTTGCTTAGCAACTTCGATATGTTGGTCTTGGGACTAGTGCAAAACAATTAACTATCTCGCAATGCAGCCGAAAGCAAGGGCTGGCAGGTGGCTTGTTTGATAAGGTGATTTAGCACCTATGACAATGGATCCAATTATCCCTTGTCTTCGTCATCAATAAATGAGCATTCATTCTTTTTGTATCGACACGGAAAAAATAAAGCATATGAGTCCTGATAAACTCCCAAATATTTTAATGTTAGTTTCGAGTTTTTAAACTGAGAATGAAAAGAAAATGAATTTGCTGAAACGATTAAAGGTAAATCACGCTATAATTGTCAAGTAATGGCCGCCAATTAAAAATAACAACTGGTAACATAGCTTATTACTGCACAAGTTTCGAGTAAAGAACGAAAAATGAAGGAAAAATCTAACAATATGTGTATGAAAATATTTAATTAATCAGTTCGTGTTTTAATTCAAGCATTTTACTTATTTTCCCGTCTAAAATAGAATGTTCAGGTAGAATGAAATTATGTAAAATCAGAATTTAAAGATGACTATCAATAATTGAATTCACTTTGAACATAAAGATGTGCAGTCATGGTTGATTTTTTTCTTGCTATTACAATGCATATTCTTTACACTGAATGGATTTATTGTTGACGTTGTTTTTAAACTCAAGAAAAAATAAATCGAGATATATGAAATGGAAAAAAATACAGGTCTATAAGTCTATACAGGCTGAATGAGAAATTTGAATAAAGATCGCTGTGTTCAGTTTTCTTTTATGTAAAAGTAAGATATAGAAGGAAAGGAAGGAAAGGAAAAATAAAACAGAATTAGTACTTTGACATGCCATAAACTCAAACATAACACAGCGAAAGAATGAATAAAACGGGAATATCTGTGAATATATCTGCACACACATCGTAAGTGACACTCCGAACAAATGTTTCTTTGTTTGGTTTAACGTCCAATCGACATTTTTCTGTCATTTGGAGACGATATCTTCTTGAGACAGATATCGTGCTACACGCCGTACACATGTAGCATGATACCACACCCTGTCCCATTATCCTGACACCGGGCCAACAAGTCCTGTATCTACCTTTATATGCTGGGCGCCAAGCATTCGGGCTATACCAGTACCTTTATTTACAACTTTGGTATGTCGCGGTCGGCGATCGAACCCACAACTTACCGCTCCCGAGAGGGACGCTGTAACCGCTCGACCACCGGTGATGACACACTCCAAACAAAGGTCGTCTGTGAACAAAGGTCATTTTTCTGATATCCCCTGCCTGACCTTAGTGCACAGGTTTGACTGTGTATATATGAAAATAAATATAGATATTTTTTAAATGTATATATATCCTATATTAGCAATCTGGTATAAACCGGTCCATACCTTTATTACATAAATCCCCTGTGTATCCCGGGGCACATGCCGTGCATTGTCCTGTTTCTGAATCACATGGGACCCTGTCAACGCAGCTTCCACATGTGTTATTACAGCTGCGGCCGTATACCCCAGGTGGGCATACATGTGACACTGAAATATTCCAAAAACATATATTTCTACAAGAAAGAACAACATACTTTTATGACTTTTATGTAACGTAATAGTTTTTACTGATTGTTTTAAGAATCAAATTTAAGATGATAAAATGATAACGAATCGCCCATATCAAACGGTTAACTATTTCATTATTTTATGATCATTAAAGATACTCGAAAAGTAAGAAGAAAAATATAACGCTGAACAGAATACTTTGTTTAGATGTTAATAGAAAGTTTTCTTCTTCTTTTGTTTACAAACATTATTCTCTTCTTTCACTTCAGCTCTTTCGGGAAATTAGGCGACAAATACGATTAATATGTCGGTGGGGTCATGCTTTTCCATAATTATTTTAGCAAAAATAACGAATTATTTTTTATTCTAAAATCATTCTTCATTGATAAACTTACAGATAAATTGAATTAAAGTAGTAGTTTATTTATTCTAAGGTCAGCTTCAGAACATTCAGGAAATTACCTCTTTTAAAGACTTCAATTTCGCATAATTGTAGCTTAGCAATTCGTTCCAACGTAAACGTGATGTACTTGGCGCTAACGGGATGGTCAAGGGTGAGATTGAAGAAGAACAACCTTGGACTTTTATCTATCATTATGTAGTGGGTACCCTTCGTGTGTTCCTCATTGTGTAAGTAGATCTTTACACCATTTAGACTCTCAGCTGCGTAAATATTTATATGATAATAAATCTTAGTTAAGTGTTTGAGTAATTTAATATGTGCAATTTACTGTGGTGTCGTGGAAATGTTGATATACGCAGAGCCTACTATTTGCTCAAAGTTCATGATAAACAACGATGAATGTGAACATTTGTGGGAATATCCAGCCGACGTCGGATATATTATTTTATTATAATCCAAAAAAAAAAAAAAAAAAAAAAATGAAAAACGATACTGAGTACATAAATCGCGATAATTTTTATTGCCAATCTAATTAACTTGAAATAAAGTTTTATACCTAGTAGATCACATTATTTCAGATTAAAAATGTAACAGAAAATATGATGAGGGTAAAATTACCCAAATAACCCGTTGCGCCATATATTATTACACCTGAAACATGATATGTTTGTCCCAGGTCTATCGTTAGCCAGCTGTCTCTTCTTTTATAGGACCAAAAACAACACTGACACTCTCTATAGTCTGTCCGCACGTCACCGTCTACCACATAGGCTGCTGAAAATACTGCATCACTTCGTGTAACACGTTTCCGGAAGGCAAGATTGACCCCTGAAGTACGAATATTAGGATTTATTATAATTTTACGTATTAAATAAAATATATCTATATTGATTATTCATCAAATTATGAAAAACATACTGGGGTTCAGAAAAAACAAATGTGTAAGTTAACATAGATACACGGGTGAGAGTATATATTGCCTACATTTTATTTAATATTTAAATACATGTACCTATCGTTAAATATACAGGAATATGAATAAATGAATATATAATGGTGATAGAACTAAGGATTTTATACCAATTTAAATAAAATAAAATAAAGTATACAGTTATTTCGAGCAAAATATATAAATTTGATTTCATTTAGAAAAAAATCTTACCAGATGATTTTACAATGACGCAAAGTGAAAGGTACACAATTGTACATATTATAATCTGAAATAAAAAGAAAAGAAAAAAAAATACAATTCAAATATTTACTCTCATTTCTCACAAAACATGTTTTGAAATCTTAAACAAATTAATCTATATATTTTTGTGGAGTGTATGGGATTGTTGTCGACCGCAGGAACTATTCTCTGATTTAACAAAGATACTAAATATTGACTGTAAGACATGTTATTTTTCTGTCGAGACAATTCAATTTTAGCGTGTTAGTACTATATGCATGTTAATTTCTACCTTTATCTTGTTTACACATTTGGGTACATATCATAATTATCTCTCTTATTCCCCATTCTTTACATCATTTTTTGTGCCTTTATTATAAAAAAAAAATAGGATTGGAGAAATGCAGTTTGATAGGTACTCGAACCGGATGCCTTTCGCTATCAGGGCGAATGCTCTACCAACTTATATACACAGTTCTCCCTTTGCGTACTGTGACATTAACCCCCACTCCCGTTAGAATCCGTCCCTGAATTCTCGGAGTTAAAGGATAGACATAAACCCACGATCTCGAGATTTTTTATAGACTTATATATATAAGATTGAGCATACTTTTTTTTTTTTGCAGTTTCAACTTACAATCCATGAGAAATAAATTTTAATTTTGAAACGTAACAATCATTTGTACGGTGGCAAACAGGGGAAATGAAAGATATATTTGATATCGGGTGTTCACGCAATAACTACCGCGTATGCACGCAATAGCTAACGTGTTCGCACGCATTAACAATTACCATCGCACGTGCTAGTTACCCATGCGAAAGCGATAGCTTCTGCGTGCGAATGCCGTGGTTATCGCGTGCGAACGCAGTAGTTATTGCGTTCGTGCGCAGTAGCTATTGTGTTCGTACCCACAAGTTTTCACGTGCGCACGCAGTATAAAATCATAGTATCCATGTCCCTTTATTGCCACGGTACATTTGCCTGCTGGAAGGTATCGATCACCAGATGAACACCTAGTATAAGGAAGATAGACCGATGAAAACAATCTTATATTTAGTATATGCATATCGATTTTCTGGCTAAAATACATGCTTAAGATTAGGCACAAAATCCATATTTTCGAGATTAAAAAAAATAAAGAAAACGCAGCAGTCCTATTTGAAATGGCACCTATTAAGCATCGGGGATGGTCCGAGTAACATCAGGAAATACATTAATGTAGTCACTGGATTATTTCGGTGTCAATCCGAAGCATATGGCTCGCGACGCTTCCGAAGTTTCCGGTGACACCGGGAACAATGTTCAGACTTCTCCCGAGGCTCACCAATTTTCATTAAGGCACAAAATTGCCAGTGGGACTATGCTACGGTAATTGTGATAGTGTCCTATATTTTTGAATACAGATAGGGTGTTTTAAAAAAGAAATCATGTTAGAAAATAAAAATAAAGCTGTTACTCGCACAGTACATTGTAATGAGAGGGGACATAACCTGATTCGAGTGCCAAATTGCATACTATCAGGCAAAAGATGATAGCCACAAATGCCAAGCATAACGTTATGGCAAAAACTAAGATATTGTTTTAATTGAATTTTAAACAATACAGTTTTATACTAACTTATTAATAAACGTATCATATAAATTCGGTATATGTTTGCTTAATCGTATTCAAAATATCAACCAAAAAGTATTAACTGGAACTATGTTAGGTTTATGTGCTCTAATCGAGTTTAACCATGTTCATGGAGCTAGCGGCCTGGCGACTCGAGGGTTTGTCTGCATAAACTTAGCAGCAACCGTCCTGGCGGCGTGAACTAGCGGCATGGCAGTCTTGCGACGTTAACTGACGGTTAGGCGGCGGGAACTTAACGGTCTGGTGGTGCGAACCTGGTAGCCTTACGGTGTGAACTTAGCAGCATGGCAGTCTGACGGCGTGAACTTAGCGGCCTGGCAGCTTTGTGGCGTTAACTTAGCCTGGCTACCGACGGTCAGTCGGCGTTAACTTAGCGGCTAGCGGAATGGTGGCGTGAACCTGGCAGCCTGACGGTAAGGTGGCGTGAACTTGAATGCGTAAACCTAGCGGCCTGACAGCCTTGCGACGTGAACTTAGCGGCTAGCGGCCTTGCGGTGTAAACCTAACAGCCTGGCAGCCTTGCGGCGTTAACCTAGCGGCCTGACGGTCAGGCGGCGTGAACTTATTTTAATGTGCTTTAAGTAACAAGTAAGATTGTGAATTATCATTGATACTAAAGAACGTGATATTTATCATGATATATCGTTTTTCCTTTATTCCTATAGATTGTCCGTCTTATTCCTCCAATGAAATGCTTGCATTTCGTTCAAAATTTGAAAAATATATTGCATAGTATGATCCTTGAGGTCTTACTATGAAAACTATATGAGTGTATGCTGTCTAAGTCATCTTAGGGCTAAATGGGCGGAGCTTGTTGCGGCAACGGATGTTAAAGTCATGTTTTGCATGTAGCCTTATAAATACACCCAGTAATGCTGACTCTGAACCATCACGTGTACTTTCAATCAAACGGGAGTTGATTTCATAACGCGAAGTCAAGGGCAAAGATGTTTGGCGTACTTGACAAACTGTAAATATGTTATCGTTTAGTTTATATTTTAAATTTTATGGAATATTTCGCGAAGCGGAGCAAAGAAACTTACACATAGGCACTAAAAGAGGCGAAATATGTGAGTTCATGTATAAATCATATTTTTATAAAAGATATTTCGAAATTATTTCTGTGTCTGTAAAATCGACTTAGGCTTAGGGATACTAACGGCCTGGCATCCTTTCAGGGTATAACATTTTCCTAATCATTTATTGATGTGAAAAATCCAAATTTCTATTTCAAATAACTGTCAATTAGAAAACAAAATATTTCCTCCGTTAGAGCGATGAAAGGCTGTTGGAATTAAATTGTGATTTAAATCTTTAATTATGTATGGATGAAAACTGTGTGAGCCCCTCCAAGTATGCATTTTAAGGTAGAATACATGTGTTTTGGCATCTTTCTTTCAGAGATATGTTTTCTCCGTTAGGCCGCTGAAATGCCGTTGACGAACATTTTGAAAAAAAAAAAATAGGATTAAAGAAATATTATTTTTGTATGGATGAAAATTGTCAGCACACCTTTAAATATTCATTCATGTTTTTCGACATCTATCTTTCAGTAACATATTTCCTTCGTAAGGCCACTGAAATACTGCTGGCAGCCTGGCGGCCTGGAATCAAATATCTAATTTTGTTTATTATTGTTTATTAATTAAGCTGTGTAAACACCTCCACA
Source organism: Solen grandis (assembly GCA_021229015.1). NCBI lineage: Eukaryota > Metazoa > Mollusca > Bivalvia > Adapedonta > Solenidae > Solen > Solen grandis. The sequence goes on along the minus strand of JAIFHC010000044.1, from coordinate 34,721 downwards.
TATGCACTTTAGTGTGGAATACATGTTTTTTTAACATTTTTTTAAATATATCTCCTCCGTAAAGCCGCCTAAAGTCTTTACTCAAATAAGCAATGTGGTAACCGCAGAACAACCAAAGTTTAAAAAGCAATGTGACGCAATTCAAGGTTAACAGCAGCAAAGCTTTATTAAAACTAAACGAGGTTGTCGGAAATTTAAAAACGTTGAGGAAGCGAAATCAAATATAACAGAAGGTTAGCTTTATTTTTAATAAATAAATAAATAACTTAAATAATAAAAATCATGTGTACAATTAAATAAAGTTATTTCTCATTAAAAAGGTTGAAACGGTTTATTAAAGAAGGATGTGTTCGTTTTCTGTACGTTTTTTTATTTTTTTTATTTATTCATTTTTTTTTTTCATTATATGACTTTTCCCATTCACCTGATATTTTGGAAAATCTCATGCGCAACATGGACCCAGCAGTGTATGGAGAGTTTTATCTGCCATCCGTGTTTTCTCATTTTAAGCGTGCGACGTATCACGTGTATATTTATGGTTTACACTCATAGCCCGGTTGTTTATATAGATAACGATATTAATAAAAATTAAATTAATGCATTGATTTAATTGCATTATATAAGGACTGGCGTTTTGTTTGTTTGATGTTTTAGTTTTGTTGGCATTTTTAAATATCTATTTATGCAAGAATATAAATGACGCTGTCTACAATTCAGCATACGCATTTATGTGTTTGTCAACATGTAATCGATATAAAAAATAGGAGGCGCGGTTAAAAAAGAGATATTTATGTTTTAAAATAGTTATAATTATATTAATACATTTATCTTTTTTATGTCTTTATATATGAACAAATCAAAGATACATATATGTAAAAGACACTCGTACACCATTGTTCGATTATGAGTATGCTAATTTATGTTTTCTGTTGATTTAGCCGTAGTAATGCTGACGTATAGACAGAAGCGGATCCAAGGTTGGAGGGTTGTGAATAGGTATCAGGCTTATTCAATAGCAGAGGATTCAAAGTCGAAAAGAAGACATACAAAGCAGAAGCTCGAGCAGCGAGAAAGGCTAAAGCAGAATGGGCTAAGAAAACCAAGCTGAACAGTATCGGGCCGTATAAGAGGGTTCCGCAGGTCGCACCGGAAATAATGTAAAAGCGAGTTTCTTTCAAGAACACAGGTCAGGACTAGGAGTTCAATGCGGAAAACGGGGCATTGGAGGAAGGATTATCCTGGAAACACATCAAATAATAAGATAAGTATATGTACTGATAATGTGTCGAAACAATATATACATATTTCAGCATCGGATAAGGAATCCGTTGATGAAACTGAGAATGGACTTGTCATGGATAAATCAATATCTAAATCATTTTTAGTATATTTGTCAATTGGCAGTGTAAAAATGACGGAGTTAATGTCACGGAGACTCCGCTTTCCCCTGTTGGGAGATTAAGGAAATACGCAAACAAATTGCGTTCGATTAGTAGCGATTCTTACATCGTCGATGTAATAGAAAATGGGGACACCCGCGTAGGAGGGTTTGATCTCACGTTTCCTTATTGACTCAGATTCTGTAAACTTGTCAATTTCAGATGAATTACAATTAACGTTCAGAACATTACAAAATCAGATTTCCGTCTGTAGGAAAGATCTTGCAAATGTAACGACCAGTAAGCATTTTGAGGACGAAGTCAACGGAAGTTGGCTTCAAGAGGAACAAGTATAAAGTTCGACATGGCGGGAGACCTAGGCAGTAATGTTAGAAGTCAAGTTAATATTCTGAGAAACAGAACCGTGAAGGTCTTTTCCGAAAACAAAAATGTAAAATCCATTTTATTGTATGGGAGCAGAAATATTGATATTCAAAATATTTCTGATGATTTAAACGCTTTTTGTGCAGAAATCAATAAACGTTTAGTTCCGGAAATGATACCGAGAGAAATGAACCGGTTGTTGAATATGAAAAAGGTTTTATTTTTGCCAATGGAGCCGCATAATCAAATCAGGGAGCAACCACTGTTATTATTGTAAAAAAAAAAAAAAAAAAAAAAAACATGCAATATTTAAAAAAAAAAACTTAATGTATTAATTACTTGCATTAACTGATGAAAATAAAATTACAAGATTCAAAATGTACAAGTCTTCTGTCGTTATTAAAAAGAATCTGATGACTTCTCCTTAATCTTGTAGGCAATGGTTAACGGACCTTGCAAGTAACCTGATTCATTAAAGCTCAGAAATTATTTTAGAGATGTTTTGAGATCTTAAAATATTCAGAATTTAGAAACAAACCGTCAACTTAAAAAGAAAACAACAAAACAATGAAAAAGAAGTTAACATATAAGTATTACAGCATATTGTAGAAAGTGTAAAAACACTCAAATACTATACATATGGCCGTAGCGGACTTGTCTAATTTACGGCCCCAGTCCAAACCTGCGGTCCCAGTATATATAGTGAAATCTAAGTGAACATTACATAGCGTATGTGGTAAAGCCTTGTAAATATATATTTGTTTTAATACACATCATCAATACAAAAAGAATGCCAATAATGTTTCTACCTCACGCTACGTTACCAAGGGATATAATAACTATCGAGAAGATTGTTAATACCGGGACTTGTACCTGATTCCCATACCAAATAAAAATTTATCTAGGCCGAATGTTTCCTCATCACTGTCCTTGTTGTTTCTGCTGCTGGTGATAATGATTTTTTTTAAATCGACATTAATATCGCCTTAGTAGCTTACTGTCTGTTTCATGCATCTTACAGACCGTAACTATTCAAATAATTATATAAGAAATGAATTACCTGTTGTAAAATGTATCTTCATTGATCTATAAATTAGTTTATTATGTCGTTGTTGTAGTTGTTGTATTGGAGTTACCGTCGCTGCGATAGTATTTCAATCATATAGCGACGTCCAGCTAATTACAGGTGGAGGAAGACCGCGAGTACACAGAGGTACCCGGGTAGAACCATCGACCTACTGCAAGCCAGCTGGATTATTTATGTCATCTCAAATCATCATCATATAATGTGTCTACTATAATTAAAGGATTTTCTGTGCATTTTTGTTCTATATTTCTGAATAAATTGATAATATAAGATTTTTGTTGTTTTTGGACCTTTTCTGTATGGTTTTATTTTATCTAAGTCGTGCTTCAAAAACATGCGCGGCGTCTTTGATGCTTTGCATCAAAATTAGTCTTGGCTGAATACTTAAGTAGATGTCACGATTGTGAGGACTGGTCAATTTATGAAAGTTGCTACTCTTATTTAGATAGTATATGGGGTAGACACACAGCTGACAGATTTTCGTCACATTTAAGAATAATTGTCAGGGAATCAATTCAAGATGGTGGGTCCTAGGTACTGAAAAAGTAGATGCATTTAACTATTCCTGGAAAAATGATAATAATTAGTTAGTTCCACTAATTGGCGACAGTATTATCAAGATAGAAAAAGAATAACCTTGCTGCACATTGATTGTTCCGAAATGGTTTTCGACAGCATTTTCGCATTGTTTACTAGAAAACGACTGTTTCAAGTCTTAAATAAAAGAGGTCAAGGTTTTGCGTAAAGATGGTTTGATTCGAGTTGGTAAAGGAAAAAATGACATTTTCGCTAAAACACCGTTGCCATTTCACATGCTGGCTTTAAGGATTAGGTTATAAAAGGTACCTTAGTATTATGTTATGATATGCATTGTTCATTCATAATTACTATAATCATATTATGATTGAGACAAGTCGCACATTTGCTGGTTGTAGGAAACATGCTGATATCTATTTTCGTTGACAGGTGTTGACTTAAAACAGACCATTAGGACCCACATGGACAATGCGGGAGCGGATAATCATAAGCATGGTTCTGTTGTAGATCACATGGCGAGCTGTATATTTCGATCTAGGACAGATGCTACGTGTCACAAATATGTTAAGTGTTTCAAACATTTCGAAAATTTTTGTATGAGAAACAATTTAACAGCAAGGCAGCAATGTCTATAGTAACTGCTATGTATTTAACGGAACTACTCGGTAAAGAGAAAAGTTAATTAGTTATTTCAGGAGAGTGTACGCTATAAAGTGGCTACATTCAGTCTACGGTTTTGACTTTCCTGTTTGTAGTAGTATCATCAATAATCTAATGGAAGCAGCCAAGCGACTGAGATCTAGACCTGTTCTGAAGAAGGAGGTCATCGATTCAGACATGATACAAACATCGTGTAATAAATATTCAGATACAAATGACATTGTAACTTTAAGAGATCTTTCCATTATTCTTTTATGTTATGCAGGATTCTTGCGGTTTAACGAACTGAGTTCGTTGTGTTGTTCAGATATTACATTTAGTACTGACCATTTAATGATTAAAATTCGAAAAAGTAAAACACATGTATACAGAGAAGGTCGGCAAAATCCTATAGCTAAATGTGTTTCCGGGCTTGCCTTTAATATATGTTACAAAGCTAAATGAGAGCAGCTTGTTTGTCCGTTTTATTTACTGATTATTTGTTTAGGCCATGTCTTAGGTCCAAAGACGTATCTGCTGTTGTAAACATTGTGTGTTATACGAGAGTAAGGGGATGTATTTTGTCTAAATTGAAAATAGCGCGCCAGATTTAAATTTAGGTACGCATAGTTTGAGGGCGAGCGGCGCAACAGCAGCCGCCAATGCAGATGGCGTATCAGATTGATATCTTAAAAGGCACGGTCGAAGGAAGTCTGATTAAGCTTATGGTGGTTATTTTGTAGATTCCGTGGATAACAGGTTTACGATGAAAGTCGTTTAATGAGATGACGTTGATAATATCATCCACCCCTGGGGATTTACAGTTTTTCAGTTCTTTAACTGCGTTCAAAATTTTCTGTTTCTGATCGTTTATGTTCGTTTATTTCATTGTTGTTGTTGCTGTTAATTTAAATATTTTTGTTGTTTTCATCAACATGATTATGATCATTATTTCTATCATCATAACCGTAACCATTGTTGTTGATGGAGATAGTAACAGCAGTATCAGGGAAAGTAGTTGCAGTAAAAGTAGAGGTAGGGTTAGCAGTAGCATAGATAGTAATAGAAGTAGATCACAAGTTGAAGTAGGAAAACTGAAGTAGCATCACAAGGTGAAGTAGGAAAACTAGAAGTAGTATCACAGTGGTAGTAGGAAAACTAGAAGTAGCATCACAGGGAGTAGGAAATAGAAGTAGATCAGGAAGTAGGAAAACTAGAAGTAGCATCACAGGTGAAGTAGGAAAACTAGAAGTAGCATCACAAGGTTAAGGGAGGAAAACTAGAAGTAGCATCACAAGGTGAGGTAGGAAAACTAGAAGTAGCATCACAAGGTGAGTAGGAAAACTAGAAGTAGCATCACAAGGTGAGTAGGAAAACTAGAAGTAGCATCACAAGGTGAGGTAGGAAAACTAGAAGTAGCATCACAAGGTGAAGTAGGAAAACTAGAAGTAGCATCACAAGGTGAGGTAGGAAAACTAGAAGTAGCATCACAAGGTGAAGTAGGAAAACTAGAAGTAGTATCAGGAGGAAAAGTGGCAGTAGTATGAGTAGTGTTTACTGAGCTTAAAATGACTTTGTATCTTTCATTGTCATAGTTATTATTCATTTTTCCGAAATAATCGATTTAAAGATTTATGAACACCTGAAACAGCGTGATGTATCAACTCGTAGAAGAATATTTTGATACAGACATGTTTTTTTTTGTTTTTTTTTTAGTTAATTTAGCATCTAATAAACTGTAGGACAATTTTCGTACGTATTAAACTATATTTGAATTGACAGCATCATATCTTCTAGATCCAGACATATTACAAAATTATGTTAAAATAAACGTTCTATTTACGTTATTTTCCTGATATATATATATATATATATATATATATATATATTGCACAAATGCACAAAGATGCATTATATATATTTCTTCTCGGTAATGAAAATGTAAATCTCAGTCGGTAATGTTAATGTCAGACTTACAAATGTAAAGGTCCATTATTGGTTTTATCAAGTAAACACATATCACACGAGAGCGACTACTTGTGATGACTGAGGATTTTACTTTCAAAATTTATCGCTTATTTACCTTCTGACGAACCATAATGCACCAGCTTTACAACACATGTACGTAAAAAGACGGAAAGACTTTCGGAAAGAGACGAACATCCGTCGCAATGTCATGACGTCATTATATGGACTTAATTGATTTAGTAAAGTGAAGGATTGAAAAGGGAAGAGAATATCTTCATCCGATTATGATATTTACTGTTCATTGACACTATTGGCAAGTTGGTAACGTGAATTTAAATGGTGGCGATAACCAGCATAAAAATAAATGGTTTGGGAGTATTCAAAACTAATTAGACATAAATAAGAGGACTATAAAAATTGCCTCGAAAAAAATAAATAGTTTGGCAAAATTCCCATAGAAAAAATATCCCTTGGTACAAATATATAATAATCATTTATAGTATTTATATAATCACGAACATTTGAATTAAATTAGATGTAGAGCATTATTTCTGATAGATTTGTGGAAAAAAAAAGCTCGTAACTGAGTCGACTGTCGCATTTTAGATTTCATCATGTTTGACAGTAACTTACGTTAGGTTTGATTTTTCACCTTTCTACAAGGGTCACTTTATTATTTTACTCTGGTATTTTGAGTATAGCAGTTTGTTCTAGGTCTTTTTTTTTATCTCCCTTGGGTAACGAAAACTGAATTGCATTGGTAATCTCTAGTGACAGACAGACAAACAGCTTATTACTCCCATGTACCACATACAACACATTTGGGATTTATCATAGTGGACTACTTCTGACTTGACTTGACTATTTGAGTTTACCGTCGCTTCGACAGTATTTCAGTCATATAGCGACGTCCAGCTAATTACAGGTGGAGGAAGACCCCGAATGCACAGAGGCATCCGGGTAGAACCGCCGACCTACCACAAGCCAGCTGGAAAGCTTCCTTACATGAAAATCCGAATGACCCTGGCGGGATTCGAACCCACGCTGTGAGGTGCTGAGTGGGTGTTAAAGTCAGCGACTTTACCCTCTCGGCCACGGAGGCCCCTGGACTACTTCTGATTGCTCATTAATCACACCTCTATCTACAGTACAACCTTCAGTTATTTTATTCGTCATTAATTAATACGGGCATTCCGTGTCATATAATAAAACTTTTTTATTCTATCTTTAATTGATAAATTTAAATAAAAATCATAAAATGTAAAAGTTTATTCTTTCATATTGGTTTTGTTAAATTTTCTAACAGTCGTTATAAAAATGTTCAATAAGGTGTTTTGTTTCTGTAACAGAATGCCAAGCATTATATAATCTGTCACATACTACTTTCAACTTTTCTTTTATTCATTTTATTAGTCTTATTACTAATGTTCTGTTTTTATTTTCTAACTAATATCAATAAACATGATCAAAATATTTTTCAGCAAACACACGGCTCGTAACAGAAAAAACATAAATAAATAAATAAATAAATAAATAAATAAATAAATAAATAATTAAATAAATAAATAAATCAAACCACGGAATGATAGGAGACACTTTGGATAACGAATGCAAGCTGTGAAAATTGATCGATAACTGAAAATTCTAAAAACAACACAAATCTTCCCAGTCCTTACTAGTCAATTTCACATAACTATTAACGTGTTATGACTTTGGATAAGAGTATTCGCAGTGTAAAATTCCCCGGCTCGTTAGCTAATATGTCATTTGTTTTTTTTTGTGGCTGTAAAAAAGGCTGGTTACGAGGATTGTTTTTGTTTTTGTTTTTGATGAGTGTAGCATCGCCTCTATATTGGTAAATCGGATTTATTGTTCCTGTCGCCTATAAATCAAGTAAAATGCAAGAGTTATACACAAAATAAGACAAGTATTTATATTTCGTTTTTTTTCTTTTGATGTTAAAATATCTTTATTTAAAATTTTTTTTTTTATTTAATACACTTTCTTAATTATTTTTTTTTTTTTTTTTTTTTTTTTTTTGCTTTTTTGAGACTGTTTTAATAGTTACCATACATGTTTACTCATTTATATATTTCATATTCTGTTTATACTAAAATTGTATTGATTTCGTTATTTTTCTTTAAAATGAAATGCATTTTAACTTTTCTCTCTCTCAAATTTTGTTCTATTTTTATATAGTTTCTTAATATTATATTTGTCGAATATTTTTTCATTGACTTTTTTTTTTTTAATCATTACATCTATATTACTTTTTTTTTTAAATTCGTGTATATATGTTTTTACTCTACGAAATTAATTTTATACATTTTCTAAATATTCAATTATGTCTTATATGTATTCAAAGACTATTTTTTACTTATTACTTCTATATTCATTTCCAAATTCTCATTATTAAAATCCGTGTATATATTTGTTTCGCTCTACGAAATTAACGGCGAGCATTTTCATTTTCATTACCGGACCATTTTTATATAGCCCTATATAAGCTTAATTATTTGATAATGTCCAGAACACATATAAACTATTGTTTTGTCGACTTTAAGAATAGTTTCGCTATATCTTTTATAACATCGTTAATATCATCTCCCGTTTAGCCACAACTACTAAATACTACTGGTGGAGTTTTGTTATTATATCATTAATATTATTTCTAATATATGTTCGGAGAATAATTTTTTTGTCATGAATGTATTTCCAATTTCATTTCATATCAATAATATTTATTACAAAAACATATACAGTACAAACGATTAGGTCCTATTATGCTGATACTTTTTTTTGGAAACATGTAAATGTATGCACATCGAAGTTGGCTATTATATAATTTATTCGAATTATGACACCTTTAAAGATTTTAGCATGGTCCTAAATTTTACATTGCACAGTTTTGAGACATTCACCTGATGAAATTTACTGGAATGGTGAGGAATTAAATATATACACGCGTGAGAATTGGGCAAATATACATGCTTAACTAAATCGTAAGCGATGTTTTGCTTGATATCTATTCATTAATAATGCTATTCCAAAAAACAAAAATGAATTCACCATGAACTTAAGTAATTATAGCATTCAGTATTGCATTAAAAAACAAAACAAACAAAAAACAACAACAGCAAAAACATTTTTGTCACAGCGATGTTGCGGAGTTCTTTTTTCATTACAGAAAGATACTGGGATATAAAGTAGGAAAAAAATCGAGCTTAACTTTTTTCAATTACGCAAATTATTTTTCAGTTCCGTGACATAAATCAACGATAATATAAAAATATTTCACGTATTTACTTCCGAAATTAGTACATTAATTTCATGTGTCGGTGGGACGTTAAACCCAACAAACAAACATTTCAAGTTTTGCGCTTTTGCGATCTGTCAATCTCTGAAGATTAAAACAGCCATTATATTCATTTGAATGACATAAAATAAGGCAAAAAGAATCACCAAATACAACGAACATTAGGCAATCAATTTAAAATGAAGTTTGATAGACATTTTAAATAAATGTGTACTATTTCAAAAAGTAATTTTATAATCAGTATGTTTTAAATGCCAGGATTCTTTGACAATACAGATATTTAGCTAAGATAACAATCAATAAAAGCACAAATCGATATGCTGTCATCATTTTGGGGGCAATCAGGAGATATGTTACATGTAACAAAAGTTTTATAGAATTAGAATTGCACCGTTTGTTCTGTCGTCCGTTCGTATTAAATTCATGTTTATTGCTGATAAACAAAGACATGTAGACAAGAAAATGTTTATATTTTATGCAAGTTAGATTATTTTACTGTACAAACATAGGTATGATTCTATGATAAACCCAATAAGACAAACATATCCATAGATACCGTGGTGATGTATTTCTACGTTGTCATAGCTGTACAGAGTCATAGATAGTGCAACATTTAATTTCTTTGAAGCCAAGTCTTTTCAAATTTAGTAAGCTCATATAAGGTGACTTTTTACACAAAAGTTGGTTTGAAATAAAATTATGTCAATTTGTTATTGTCGCAACAACGGTCATAAAATACTAAGTACTGTATGAAACAATGTGCATTTTATCAAAACCATAAAATATTACGAAAATTCAAATATTCTTTGCAAGAAATGTATACAGTTGTATTCAACATATTACGTAAATTACCAAAAATATTAAGAAAGGATTACCTTGGCCATCATTGAAGATATTCCAACACGTTTTCTTAATTTGCTTTAGATGAGTGTTTACTTACAGAAGACTAGCGCACGACTGTAATGAATTAATAAAGTATTGCAACTTTATTAAGTGGATATGCATGTGACATTTCGCGTAAGTGTTGCGAGTAGGTTCAGATGAAAGACCGGAAACATGTTACAGTTTCTTAAACGTTTAATTGGTTTGTTTCTTTTTATCCTTTTGCTATTAACCAAAAAAAAAAAAAAAAAAAAAAAAAAAAAACATCGGAATCCTTGGCAAACATACAAATGTAAAAAGCTGCCACTGTTCTTTCCACATTTTGTTGTTGACATTTTGTCTCAACATGCGTCCCGGGGTAACATAATTTCATTAAAAAATTAACAACATCGATTAAAATCATTCGAAACATTTTCAGACAGTACAATGCACATATAGCTAACTTAAAGTTTTTGAAGAAAGTAATCAAGCAGCAAAGGTAATATGTACCCCTGAGCAACACCTGATGCATTTTTACTATATCTTTTTCAGAAATAACAACAACAATCCCGGTCCAAAACAACATCTGATGACAAAAGTAAGTCAATTAACACAGATAATACAATAATTATATATATATATATATATCGATGGCTCAACGCAAAACTGTCGTAACTCCGTTTTTTAAAATTGTTCAGGAGAAGGAAAAAACTTTCTTAATTTATTTGTGTTTGATATATTACAAGTGCTTTAACATAAAATTGCTGCATTATATGTCAGTTTTAATAAACTTCATTGTATTTTTTTCAAGATTTAATAAAAAAGATGATTTTGAGGATAAACTGACTTACTACAGTTTTCCACTTCAAATGTTAGGTTTCATCAAAAAGAAAATCAATGCAACACTGTAGTAACTTGACTTACGACAGTATTCCACCTCATATCATATGAATTCTAGAAAATTAGTTCATGCAACACTGTATCAATATCATTTTCACCAGTTTTAAATGATATAAAAAAGGGTCCATTAGGTATAACAAACAAATTCATGACAAGTGGACACTCCAGGGTCGATGTCAAACTTTGATGACCAACGTTTTGACCTTTTGAGAAATGTTTTTATCAATGCATGCATAACATTATTAGAGCCATACAAGTATTACTGTAATAACTAGAGTACATCAGGTTGACAGACCCCAGGTATTTGAGTTGAAAATGTGCAAACAGTTCATTAACACCATTAAAACTCAACATTTTTATAATCGCAAGTGTTATTAAAGACAGTTTTAAGTGCTGTCAATGAACAACATAAAGAAACCAATGTCCATGACAATACATCATGTTGGTAAACCGAAGACATAATAACCTAACAGAGATTCACAACTCTGATATAGGTATGCGCAAAGAGCAAATCAAGAGAAGTTCTCGTTAAGTTATGTGTATGATCATGTGACATCAAGATAATGGGAGATGTGTAAAATTGCTCATATCAATTATAAATATACTAAGTTTTCTCTTCAATTTATTGTTGATTAAACCCAATATGTAGATCTCTCATTAGATAACAGAACACTTTTATGAGTGATACTCATGTAAAGAATCTGTCTGTTAATTGTCTCCAAGACGGGAAGCATCTCAGTGAGATTTCATTCAAATCCGTTCACATGCTGTTGTTGTTTTCTTGTCACAGGAACAAACTTTTTTTTTTTTTTTTTTTTTGGACAGCTTATATCTCTGTTGAATAGGTCTTTAGGTTAACAATGCAGATAAGCTTTTGAGCAGATATTATACCATAAAACAGTTTGTTTAACTTCTTAACAAATAATTTTATCATCCGCATAATCATCAGCATCTTTATAGTGGGTATAACTTTTACCCGTTTTCCTGTTTGCTGCTCTCCAGACTTTCCTATCCATAGCATCTACTGTCTTAAGGAAACAAAGACTTACTCCACACTTTTCAAATTAACAAACTTTGTAATACTATCAGTTTCTTAAACAATATTTGTTTCAAATAGTTAAGTTTTATTTTGGTTTCAAATACAGTCATTTGCATCATTTGATAATTTTGTTTTTCTGTATTTCCAGATATGTACACATTTTTTTTTTACATTTTGGAGGGAAATTAAGGATACTGTATTAAAGTATTTAATTGTATTAACAAAACCCTGACTATCATTCTGCATTATTCATATCTAAATGATTTAAAAGAATCACCATGATTTAAATCTGACGTTTTAATTGTTTTACGGTATTAAACAACACTAAAGACAAAGTTTTATTTACACTTGCACCTGCTACTTTGAGGACTTACTCATTGTCGCATGGGAGTAGGAAGAAAAAGGGGTTGTGAACAGCTAAGGAATAGTTTACTTGCACTAAAGGTTTAGAGACTAAACTAAATGTTTTACAAACACACCTAGCTCCCAACAATTTCATGACCAGTGAGGACAGCAGACCCATTGCAGATTATAAGTGTCATTACTTGATAAGACCTTCTAAGGGGGTCATCAGAATAGATCCTGTGCCTGTTCTTTATGAGCAGGAATCATACCATTTTGAAAATACATTTGGAAGAATCTGATTCTTGAGCTGCTGCTAAAGCATCATTTAGTGTCATACATAAAGGACACAGAATTTCACTTCTTTTTCTGATTGAGTGTTCCATGCAGTGGCTGCTGCTTTATAAAAAAAAGTATGTTGACCAGTATAGGGCATTCAAAATTATACATGTGTCTACATAAATTTGGTCACTTTGTCTAAAATGCCATCCGTTATTTCATCTTTCCATTTGGATGTTGGAAAATCAATTGTCTAATCAATGTACATACAATATTGGTGACACATTGTTTTTTCTACTGCCAAACACTTCACAACCCTGACGGATTGTTGTAGCATGTGCTTAGAGCATGGGGAGAAATGTGAAGAATTTTAAATAGAAACTGGTGAAGTTCATCAGTGCATGAGAAGTTAAATTTAAAACTGACACTTTAAGCATTTAAGACCATTATTAAGACATTTGCTGAACAAAATTAAGTGAAAGGGGAGCAGGGTAGTTCAGTGTTTGCCACTGATAGGACGCACATCTCAGGATCAAGGGTTCATGGTTTGAATCTAGGTCGTGTGGCTGCCTGTTTCCTTGAGTATGCAATTAACCATGAGTTGTTCCACTCCACCCAGGTGTATTAATGGGTACATGTGAGTTTTTTTTTCGGGTCATGCATATGACTTAATTCCTAGCACCATATGTCTGACATCTGCTCCTACGGAATTAACAAATATACTCAATGATCCGGAGGTAAACATATCATGTTGGCTGATCAAGCACTATCTTGAAGGTAGACTACAAATAAGTATTACCTATAGATACAAGTGAAGCTGTAAAGACAAGTAGTATGTCAGAACTTAAAAGTAGATATTTCTACAAGTTAGAGATAGTAAATGTATTTCTGTATGAAAAAAATAGCTGACACAGACAAACTAATTCTAAATTGATCAATTAATACACAAAAAAAAAATTATTTCATTTTCTTCTTAATAAACTTTTATCAATAAGTTTGTTTTCTATATGAGTCATTTAGAGTTTGTCCTAAAAGTCTTGTTTTGGACAACTGCTACCTGGTGAAACACACTTATTTCGATTTCAAATATTTTTAATTGTTTGTGACTGAAAAACTGTGTTTCAACAGTTAAAGCAAAAAATTATGGTTAATTATTTAGTTTTGAGACTGTTTAGGACTAAAAACATGAGTGTGGCACCACCTAGAACACACATATTTTGACAAAAACAAAAGTGTTCTCTGGAACACACGTGTCACCTGCTGAAGCATGACGGACAGACAGACGAAGGGATAGACGGACAGACAGAAGATGAAAAAGTCCTATTCACTGAATGGCAATTATAGTCCATAATGTTTTTTTTCTGCTGATTGTAGTGGAATGGATGCTTTATCTATGCTTAATTTGATTCCAAGTATGAAACGTTTCACAGATAATAATTTGTACATGTATATCATATCACCGTACTACATTATGCATTACTTTAATCCCCATAATTGTTGTATATCTTGTTTTAAAAGACATTTCTTGTTATTAAAAGTATTTACTTTTTGGTATCTCTAGCCATTTGTGAGTTTAGGTCTGAAAAAGTGAGTGTCATACCAAAATTTTTTAGCTTGACAGGACTGGTATGATAAATGAATCATAAAAAGTGTTTGGATTCCATAATAGCAAGTCGTAAAATATTAGTTAAATAAGTTGAATAAATGTTAACTGTATTTATTTCAAGTACTTAGTGACATCACAGTACTATGACATCATCATTATAAATTATGACATCATTGTGTAAAAATATTGTGGAGATACTACAGTGTTGCACATCATTTGTTTCAAACTGTGCATGTTTTTCAGTGCAACACTGTATGTAACTCAAGTTACGACAGTGTTGCACAAATGAAATCAACCAAATAATTATACTACTTTTGGACCATTTTTCATTTTTACTACTTAAATACAAAATTTTTTTTCAAAAAATTATTTCCACAGATAGATGTAATATAATGTGAAAAATGCAAAAACATCATTTTGTGAAAAAAATGGAGTTACGACAGTTTTGCGTTGAGCCCTCGAAATATATATATATATATATATATAATTTGATATATTTGGCTATTCATTTACGCACTTTACGTAAGCACATTGATATATATCATACATATATCAATGAACGCACGTAAAGAACTTAAATGAATAACCATTTTTTAAGTTTACCAGGAAAAAATGCATTATTTGCAGTTTGAAAATACATTGCATGTGGCTATTTACTTTAAAACACGTTTAATATTTATTTACACTATAACAAAGTAGAAATACAATCAGACATCCCGAAAGCTTAGAGACATAGCAATAATGTTACCTTGTGATTCTAACTTTATTTTCCAAACATTAGCATTTTACTGAAGCTCGTCTTAAAACAACTGATATAAATACCTACAGACATATTCACGAAATTCAATTAAATCGTTACGGCTCGAAAGATTAATAATGTAGATTACGCATGAAACTACATGTTTATGATTACTGGTAATATAAAAGCTATATCCTCCCGTTTACTAAATAAAACCACCCGAGTGATTCATTCTATCACGTGAATGCAGTTCTTATTTTTGTAAGCGAGACAACTACAAAACATATTTGTTTGGCTATCACGTGTAAGAGTTGCATTCCTTAGATCGTTAACTACGTTAAATAGCGCATAAAATGCACTTGTTACCCCGAGCGATGTCGGAGTAGGGCAGTGAAGGTGCTAAGTTATTATATTTATAAAAGCTCCCGTCATTGCTACATAATGTTTCATACTTCAAAATTTACTCGACGCATTTTATTTGTCATTTTATTGATTGAATACGATATTCTTTATCCAGATGCTATACAATATTGACTTAAGACATATACAGATGAAATGATTAGCCATGCAGCTTTGAGTCATACTAAATACATCGAAGTTTTAGATATATCATATACTAGACATATTATCCTCGTTTAATCGCAAATTTTCCTTGACCCAATTTCCTACATTGAAGTACGCAGCTTGCTGCACTTAAGCAAGTGACCGATGTCAATGATTGTCATCAGCGACTGGGAGTGGATTTCCAATTAAGGCTAATATCTTAAGTATGTTTAAAGTGATTTCTCAGTATGAACCGATAACACTTAGTTTCGGTGGAAGATAAGTGGATATATATGCGCAGTTTAAATGTGTTGATACATGAAAGATACAGCAGAATCTGTACTTTTCTATCGATTGTAATTGAGGGTGACTTATGTTCATATATTTCAGTAATATAGTTAAAAATGTAGTAGGGGGCCGTCATGGCCGAGCGGTTACAGTTGTGGACTACAAATCTCTCTGCCCCTCACCGCTGTGGGTTCGAATCCCGGTAGGGACTTCGGATTTTTCATGTGAGGAAGCCTTCCAGCTGACTTGCGGTAGGTCGGTGGTTCTACCCGGGTACCTCTGTGTACTTGGGGTCTTCCTCCACCTGTAATTAGCTGGACGTCGCTATATGATTGAAATACTATCGCAGCGACAGTAAACCCCAATACAACAACTACAACAACAACAACAAAAATGTAATATAAGATGATCTTTTTAAAATATAATCAGTAGCTTTTATTTTGATTGCTTTAATGCCTGTAACGTTTCAAAAGTTCAGGTGCCTTTTAACAAATAAGTTACACAATGTTGTATCAAGTTGAACTCGTGTTTGAACCTCAATTCACAGGGATCCTTTGAATAAACGTATACAGTGAAACCTCATTAGTCCGGACACTTTGGTCCTTGTTTAAATTTCCGGATTAATGAATTTTCCGTATTAATGAATCAATCCATATCTCTCTTCTTCTTTTTTCTTTCTTTCTTTCATACTTTCTCATTGTACACTGTGTGTGTGTGTGTGTTCATGTTAGTTTTCCATTAATAATAATTATATTTAAAATTATATGCTTAGAACTATATATGATTATGTATTTAAATTGATGTTTACAAATGATGGTTTAATTTTATTTAAATCAATCCTTGACATCAGCATTCTTTAAGAGAAGAAAAAGACACCTTAAGTAGGTGACAGCATAATTGTGACCCATTTCTTGTTCTGCATTCGTGAGCAAAATGAATTGGATTTAATTATTTTAGCCAAAACAGTCACAAACAAATGAATATTAAATGTACGCACTGAAAACAAAACATATGAACAAAAGACGATCGAGTCATTTTAAATAGCAAATGGAAGATTGGTTCCCAAAATGGATGTCCGAATCCGGAACGCGAATTTCCGTATTATCGAATCATTTTTACGTTGTGGAAAGCCGTTCCAAGAGAAAAGTGTCCGGATGGCGAGGTTTCCGGAATAATGGAGCCCGGACTAACGAGGTTTCACTGTATAACATTGTCTCCAGTAACGTTAAACCTGCCGATTTATGTCGATTCTATCGTTCTAAAACAACTCTATAAAAGAACTCAAAAGTATAGTCATTGTGGTGTTAAGCAGTTTTCTCAAATGGATAAAAGTGCAATTTATTGTTAACCGTGATACCCTGCAAGCATTAGTTAGAAATGATATATTTGACAATTATATATTGATATGTAGTGGATAGCTTATACGTTCCGTTAACAGTTTTCAGTCATTTACATTGCTGGTCATGCAAATTTTACATTGATTTTTATGCAACTGAATGTTGCGAAAATAAGTTTCAATGCAGAAGTAGGTACTCTTCAAAGCTGCATCGCTTAGTCACTAACATGGCTGGCAGGGAGTTTTTTTTTCCATTTATTTTGACATTTGGAATGTATATAACTTAATATTGATAATATACTCATTTATTTACAAGTTCATTAAAACCATATCCTAATTTGCACTCCTCTACTATCCGCGATTAGGATCTGACAACATCTTTAGGGGTCACATCAGATTGACCTTTCAAGTAATTTATATGTATAAACAAGCGCTCGATTTTAAACCAATTAAATACATGTACCGCATTTCTTACTGACTTCGGTTAAACATTTGTCACAGGGTGAGAAAAGTTGCAGCTTGGCCGGGACTCGAACCCGTGGCCTTTTGCTTACATGGCAAATGCTCTACCGAACAAGCCACTGAGCTACTGTAGTGTGAGAGTTATGCCATTACTTTCTCCTGATATAACAAACGATTCTGTAGCCGCCAATTTGATTGGCTTATACAAAGGTCAATCTGAGACGACCCTCTATACGATGTGGTCAGATCCAGTTAGTATACTGAGTCTGATTTTAACTGAGAGTTAAGAGTCTCATCCAGATTGAATAAAATATTAATGGCACATGTTATTTGGAATTCCTAGACACTGTAATGTCATAGTTTAATTTTTATTACAGAATAACTATAATGGTGTGAGAAAATAGTTGATCTATATTTATGTTATTTACCTATAGATTTAGTATATCCAATGTTCAAATTATGTGCTATTATCTCATGAATTCAATTCGTATTTATTTCTAATTTATCTTTATTCCTATATTCGTTTTTCTCGAATGCCTTAGTATGTATACATGTACTTAATATGTGTATTTGTGTATTATTTTACTTTCATTAACATTTTTATTTATCCATATGATTTTGTATAAAGATAATTATGTACTTATCGTACCGTCACATCTCTTAACGACTCGAAAGTGTCATCTCCATCAACTGTCATTGAACCATAGTCTACCTTGTTTCTGCTGACAACTGCGCTAAGAATAAACAAACAGCAGCATTCTTAAAAACATATAAAACTAGGATAGTACTTATAAACTGTGTGAATTGTCATTGAAGATGCCGAAAAGTTGTATTGGTAAATTTACTATCCAGACGGACAGACGAACCAACGTCACTCCAATATAGCCCCTATATATTTTCTGGCTGGTGGTTTAACAATAAGTATGGACCGTTGTACTATCTTTGTTTAGGTAACTGGAACATTTAAAAAAATAGTGAAGCAGATAAAATGCGTAGTACTTTTTAGCGAAATGAATTGTGTACAGTATAAAAAAGTACGTATTACTAAACTGAAGAGAGCGTGGCGATGACCAGATACATATTTGTTTTATTTTTTCGGGTGGGGAAGAAATGGAAACTCGCATTAAAATCTCGTCGCTGTGAACACCTTCATATCGAGTTATATTGGTGATATACCAGGTAGTGGGTCCACCAGACTTTATATGAAGTAAAAAAGTGCACATATTGAGTGACTATGCTCTTTTATAGAGCCGTTGCAACAATATATAGCATCGATTTGGCACTATATGAAGTGACAATGCCCATGAATAGTGCCGTTGTAAATAAATATTGATTCCATTCGGTAATATATTAAATGAATATATGTTTATATAACGTAAATTTGTACATATATCTTGTGGTCACGTCTTTTTTCAAAGTTATGAAAACAATATAATTATGTATAGCACAAAGGAATGAGACGTATTTATACAAAGACGTTTAAACAGTATTTCGAATCTAACGTTGTGAAAAACTAATTTATATTTATATGTATAGTTGTGTAACGTAAAGGCTCAGTCTGAGAAATTTTACTCCCGAGAAAATTGATGAGCCTCAGGAGGTGTCGGGAACATGTTCCCGGTGTCACAAGGAAGCTTCGGGAGCGTCGCGAGCAATGTCTATGTGAATCCAATTGGAGGTCTCTTTAAAGAATTGCGAAAAAAAAATCCCGATGTGTCCAGGACGATTTTTCGGGAAACCAGTCCAGGATCACTCCCGTGGAGCTTGCAAGAATCACGGAGAAACTTCATGGAAGCATCCACAGAGTCTTGTGAATTATTTTCACTCGCCGAATTATCGGGGGGGGGGGGGGGACTTTCGGAGATACTTGAATCTTCAGCGAATACTCGGCAACCTTTCGAAGATCTTTCGCTGACACATTCTCTATCTCGTGGATAAATCCCCAAAATGTCGAGGGTTGAAAAAAGTGAACTCTGATATGTATTTGTTTTTATCTTGATCACATAACATTTCTTAAAACCTCATAAAAATATTTCCTTTATTCATTCTCTTATTTAACATTCAAATTTTTACAATCTCACAATGGGATGGTCCGAAAGCACTCACAAGCATCTCCTTACTTACTGGGATATTCCCCCGATAATGCTTCATATTTAGAGATGCTTCAGGAAACCCAGGCCGATTATCAAAGAAGAGTCCACAAAACTGTCCCGAAATCTTTGTGCAACCCCCGATGATTTAAGGCCATTGTTTGTGGTGACATTCCAAACGGCTTTCTGGCCATTGTCAAATCATTAGTGAACGCATATCGGAACTTCACTGAAGCCTAGTAAGTGCACTTTCCCATGTGAAAGCTTCGATACTTTTGGTCAAGCACCGGGAGCCCTTGTTCAACTGGTTTTCCCTTTTCCCCTGTGGCGCGTATGCATAAGACGGATAGGATGATTTGTTGTCAGTTCATTTCTTATTTTTATTCAGAAGGATCGTCATATGTCACGCACTACGTTTTCGGGTTAGGACAAAATCGGAAAAAAACAAAAAAAAAAACCAGAAAAAAAGTTATTTTGTTTGTTGTATATTGTTGGGTTTAACGTCCACTCGGAAGTACTTCAGTCATTTAGAGACATGCGGCATGATACCAAACCCAGTCACATTATTCTGACACTGAGCCAACTAGTCTTGGAACAGGCCTATATAAATGCTGAGCGCCAAGCAGAGAGCTGCAAATACAATTTGTAAAACTTTAGTATGTCCCGGTTGCGGGTCGAACCCATGACCTACCATTTCCGGATACACTTTACCCTCGACCACTTGGGACAGTCGCGATAATTATGAAAAATATTATTTTGTTTTATTGAAATATAAAAAAGAGTAAAATACGTAGTATTAAGATATATTTCTTGTTATCAAAAATTTTAAAAATGTGTGGTATTGACGAAAACCCACTTCTGACTTCATTGGCAGCCCTTGTTTATAAAAGAGTAAAGGACTATGTTAGAGAAACAATTCATTTAATAGTATAATAAGCATATAGAAATAAGTAATAGGGTGTTCTAATGCTGTTTTGATAAATTAAAATCCATCTCTCTAATTTTGCAATTTTTCGTATAATGAAGTATCCGTTTAAACCAGAAGTAATAATTATAGGCCAAACAACTCAAAAATAAGACAAGCTGACTTAGTGTAGTCATGTTGGCTTCATATCACGGCATACTGACTCTATATAGTTCTACGCTGACTTATGTATTTGCAACACGACTCCATATAAACATGTTATGCTGACTTCTAATAAAGACTCGTTGACGCTTCCATACGTTGACTATATGTAGAGTCATGGTGACTCTATAAAATGATAAGTTGACTTAAAATAATGACAATTGTACTCCTTTTCCTTAGGTGTTCCAGACGTATTACCGGGAAAACAGGTCTGAGAGGCATCAACGGGGTTTTCCATAGGCACAGAGAAGTTCCAGGAAAACTTTCATAGAGCTTCAACGAAACTTATTCCTCCGAGGCCTCCCCGAAGCACCATAGTGACCTTCAAGGATATTTGCATGTTCAGCGATCTTCCGATGACTTTTCGGTTGCACATTCTTGTGTTTAAAACCACGACTCGAAACCTTTGGGCAAATGTATGAACCCAGACTAGCTTTTATATAAAACCCAGTTAACCCATCCAAACACGAGATAGTACGAGGAATTTCCTGACGCATTACTTTTAATCGCATTATATGCGTGGACTATTTGCCATATATTAGATTTCCAGTCAAGTGTCCGGTCAGCTTAGTGAAAAGCGCCAGATCAATTCGGGTTACTCATTGCAAGAACTGGGGATAGTGCGTGCTAACCTTACACCTTCAACATTGCACACTGTCTGAACGACCTTACCCTCAAAGTGCCCACTTAATTACTATAGAGTATCTCTTTATTAAACGTATTCTTTCAAGGCCATTGCAAAACATGTTTTTTATTTATAAAGGGTAGTTTGAGCATGACTGGAGAAGTGTCGAGTAATAACCGATGTATTCGGAAAATATATGAAGACGAATGGTGTAAAGCTTTGCAACTTCTTACGGCTTCTTGCACAGAATGCAGCATTTGCAATTCTTGATTATGCTCTTCCCATTTTTCTCAAGACCTGTATCCAATAGAATATTTGCCTTACTATCCAAATTGTGGAGATGGAATTTTATATGCATAGTCCTTTTCATACAATATTTGTTACCTTATGATGGTAGGTACTTAAAATTTGACATTAAGTATGATTTCTTTTTCTTTATTTGCTTTTGTTGATTTCTCTTGACCAAACACATTTAAATTGCACAACATTGTAATGTTGAAAACTGATAGTTCTTTTACTCGAAGTGATGTGTCAAATCGATATTATGTACATTACATCTTATTTAGCAGAAAATATAAACGATTTGATGATTTTCTTTATGGTGGACAGGTATTTCGCTGCAGACAAGTGGCTTGATTCAACACCCATTCCTGGCTTCGTGTTGACCAGTCTTGAAAAGTACTTAAAATGTTGAGCGCTAAGTCAAAATATTAAAGCAAAATTAATCAATACTTGATGTATACAATTTTACAGTATGTAGCAGCTGATGCTCTTTCCTGTGGCCACCTACTTCTAAGGTCACCGGTACTGACAATTGTCTTCATTGTATAATGCTGCAGATCTGTGATGACACTTAAGACCGCTATGGAGTACTCTGTTATAGACTGGAGGAGCCGATGAGCTAGATTTTCCCATGGGAACCAGATTTTTCGCAAGGAACAGCTGTATGTAAACAGATATCCATTCATGTAAAAATCTTGTTTTACTATATGTCAGTACACTGTTTGCATGGCAACCATGTCCTTTATTCATAGTTTCAGGTATACAACCCCTATAATGTATGTCAGTTTAACCAAGATGGTGATTCGCAAGGACTTTCTTTCAAAATATGAACATGCTAAAGTCCAGATTTAATACCATATCAATTGCATCGGGTCCGTTCCACATTTTTGTCTGAGGATGTAATCTTGGTGGAAAGTGATAAGCCTCGTGAGGCGTCAGGAACAGATTCCCTTTCATCCAAGGAAAAGTGGAGAAGCGTAGCGAGCAATGTGGGACCATCAGGTTGCCTCGAGAAAACTGCTGTTTTTAGACGATGTTTAACTGCTGGAAAACATGCTAGTGAGACCAAGAGCCTAGGGGAAGCTCAGGAATGTTTCGTTTGAGCTTCCGCGAAACCTTTGTTTCCTTGAGGTATCGGTGGCGTCTCTTAGAAGAATCATGGAGACCTTCAGGTATAGTTAAATCTTCGGCAACTTCTTTCGATATAGCTCCCTTGATTGGAGCTCACAATATAAATATAGTCATAGGACTGGTTTGCCTGGAGTCAAAATAATGATACAGGGGGTGGTACCTTTACACTTCTACGTCGTGACACTGTAGTGTGGCAGCAATATATATATATATATATATATATATTGGTAAAACATTCCTGAGTTCGGGGTTTCATTCCCTAAATAGATGTCAACAAAGTCTAAAACATTTTTGAGGCATTCTCAACACCCACCTTAGTCTTTCCTCGAGTCTTTCTAACTACCCCCATCATATTCTTCTGCGAGTCACCTAGAATGGTTCGCACGTACTTACCGATGCATCCCCTAATCTATTAAAAATCGAGGAAGCTCAGAAGCATCATCGTCAATTATCGGAGAAATCCCCATGGACTTGGAGCCATGACCGAAGAATAAAAAAAATAAAACATTTTTTCGGGGGACGTTCTCAGAAGCATTGTTACTATAGCCATTTGTCGTTATTTTTCTTATCTCAAACATCGGGAGACATCGGGAGATTTGTTTTCTTCTTTTCTCGATATGGACTTTGTTTTTCCCAGTGTGACATAGACATTGAGGTCGGCTTAATCAGAATTAAAACTATTCCCATGGCGTAACTTCTTATATAACACTATTTATAATGTTCAATGATTCCATGGCAACTGTTATCTTCATCTGGATTTACATCTGGATAATTTATGTATAGGCAAACCTGTGTGGGAATGGAAACGATATTGATTTAATTTTCATTGTGGTTATTTGAAAAGGTGCATTTGTGTAACCCAGCTTTATAATTTTGTTGCAAAATCAAATGACCAAATATATAAGACTTTTATCTAAAATTTCAATTCATCTTACTCATGCATGATAGCGTAGCATAGAGAAGCCGATTTTAAGCAGATTAATATCTACATTATGATTGCAGGACAATGGTTGTTACAAGTACCCCATTGCTCATTGTTTCCTTCCACCGTGTATACACTCATCTGTTACTTTAAAGCAATTTCCGATGTCAATTATTCAAGGAAGTTATAGGAGTGACTTTATCTCTTTTTCCGTACCAGTGAATCAGTTTAGTGCTTGTAGATTATGAGACCGTATAGCCATACCAGCATAATCATCATCATCATCAGAATCATCATCATCAGTATCATCATCAGCAACATTCTTTTCTGCTGTTTAGACTGTTAAAACTGGCTCACACAAACACTAACCTTATATAAAACTACTCACATTAAGAGAATGAAATTGCAGAGAAGAACAAGAATATCATCGTATATGCTATTGAAACAGTACATATAACTATCATACTCTAATTAAATAACACGCTAGTATAGAATTTTGTGTAGTTTGGTACTAGTTTTATAATGATAATTGTTTCATGCTCTTATTCATGAAGAAAGGGTTTAAGCAGCAATAAGTTATTTGTATGAACAGATTTCTCTCTCACCCCCCTCTCTCTCTTTTTCTCTCTTTCTCTCTTCTCTCTCTGATTATGTTGTTGGTGAGACATAAACATATGTAGATTATAAACATTAAGTACTATTAAACAAAAATGCGAAGAAGAAAATTATTATTAACTGAAGGTTTTTTTTTATTACAATATAGCCCATTTATGCAGTGTGAATTATTAGCATATACTATCATGCAGGACGAATTGTTTTCTTTCTTGGGTTTTACGTCCAATCGACAGTAATTCAGTCATTTGGAGATGATGTCTACTTGCGACAGATATAGTGCTGCCACACTGCAGTATCACGCCGTAGATATGTGGCATGATACCACACTCAGTCCCGTTATCCTGACACCGGGCCAACCAGTCCTGGAACTACCCTTATATGCTGAGCGCCAAGCAAGGGAGCTACACCAGTACCATTGTTACGACTTTGGTATGACGCGGCCGGACGCTCTAAACACTCGGTCACCGGGGACATTACCAATTTGTACCTGAGCTCATTTCTTACATAAAACAATCATAGAATATAAATACAAGGTTGACTGTGGGCTAACTACGACTATTGTGTTAGTTTTATTGTGTTTAACATTCTACCGACAGTATTCAAAGTATAAGCACCAGAACTCAACTTGTACTATTTTACGACATAGCTATGTCGCGGCCGGGGATTCGTTAAGATGTGTTTTTAAAAGTTGCTTTCTTATTTGGCCTTATCGTCGATGACACTGTTTGCGAAAAAAAAACAAAAAAAACATTTAAACATATTAAAGAAATGGATTACATATTTAGTGTTTTCTTTTCCTTCGAAAAACTTCGTATCTATAAAAAGTATATAAAATAATCATAAGTTTTATGTGGGATATGTTTATCTCACCCGAAGGGATCTGAAATTTCAGTCAGGGACAAGGGTGTCCTACAAAAATTTACGAATGTTGGATTCTTTTTCTCCCCATGACAATTGTATAGTCACAGACCGTCAGCCTCGTTATCAACACATCGCACTGTCATTTATTTGCTTTTTTTTCTCGCCGCTAAAGTAATTAAAACATCATCATATTGAAAGAAATTCTAGTGGCCGAATATACGGTAGGAATTTTCTATTAGAAACTTTTTGCTAAGAAAGCAAAACATCCGTATCAATAAAAAGGCTATGGTTCCTTTTTTGTGTAGTAATGCCTTTACCAAACCGGAGACCACACATTGAGCCCATGAATGCTATGATCTCCTGATTGGATAATCTGCGAAAGGCCAATAAAGATCACTTTTTTGGAAGCGTCCAAGGCAAAAAGAAGCTCTTCAGTGAAAAGGTGTATTTCATCCTTTTTTATCAATCGTAACATTACGACAACTTGTGTGCTGTTAACATGACATACTTTCAGTCGCACTGTTTTAAACCTTCACACTTTAAATGACAGGAAAGTGTTAACTTAAAGCTCTAACATCTATTTAATTTATAGTACCTCTTAATTGTGTGTCTTGATTAAATAATAAAAGTTACTGTCCAAAACTAGAGATGTCTTTTCACAGAAAGCAGATGCCCCCCCCCCCCCTACACACACACACACACTAAGGCTAACAGTGACACTAACAGTGACCTATGTACAAACACCCGTTCATCAGGATCTTCTTTATTGGCTTTAAAAAATAATTTCATTTACCAAACAATGACTTGGAATAGGAATGCATTGTTATTTTTTACATGTAAATGACAGGTAAGCCCTGTATGGCTAGTGAACAAAACGTTTGCAGATGTTTGCGGTAATTGATTACATGGCTATTACAACTTCATAGCAAAAATCCCACCATTTAAATTCATAATTATTGTTTGATATCCATTAGATCTTGAATAACGTTATCAGTATTCATGGAGTAAATATATAAAGGGCTGGTAATATTGATTAAGATCCGCCCAGAGTTATGTCCCTTGTGTGTGTGAAACTTTCTCTTTTCAGTAGTTTTCCATAAATGATAATTTGCTTAAATTGCATAAGTTGAACAGGAGTTATCTTGTGGTCAAGAAATTGTGAAGGGGGAATAATATCAATAATACTGAGACCAGAGTTATGTACCTTGTACATGAAACTTTCTCTCACCAGTTTCTTTTCATTAAGGTGTATGCCCTGTAATTCACTTCCGGTGAAGGTATATGCCCCATGATAACCATCGAAGCCATGCATCTCTTAAAATGTCAAACCATGGAAATCTTAAAGGCAAATTGACATGCTCTGACTTATGACAGAAACTCTTTTTTTACCTCCCCTTTATAATTTTGTTGTCATGAGTTATGTCCCCTGAAAACTACAAAAAGTGTTTTTTCTCCATTTTCCTACGTAAAGTTTAAAGGTGTTCATGAAATTTGAATCAGTATCATATAATGCATCTTTCTACCGTGAGTTTTCCTCGAAAATCAGATTCAGTTTTTCTTTTCACAGAAATTGTATATTTCCCTTAGACTTCGATGTCAACTTAAATACAGATTATCTCCCCTACATCTAATAAAACCTGGAAAAACTCTCAGTGAAACATTTTTATTTTTGGATGTCTTCAACGTGACAAAGTCTCATAGAAATATTTCCATCCAATGGCAATATATTAAATATGGGTTTTAGGGGGTTATACCTTAATGAAACTCATTTCAATTGAATGACTAGAACTGAGGTTATCTTTAGGACAAGAACTTTTTAAAGGGGAATAACTTATATAAAAATATTGATGCCCGAGTTAACGACCTTGTACCCGACACTTTCAATAAAAATTTTTTTTAGCTTGAATAGAATGAGAAAAAGAGGAGTTACATTCTGGACAAAACGCAACAAGAAAATATAAAAAAGTGGGATAACTCCAAAAATACTGATGCCAGAGTTATGGACCATAGGTCATGACACTTTCTTTAATCAAGTTCTTCCCATATATGACATTTAACTTCAATAGCATTGTTGAAAAAAGGAGTTATCTTCCGGACAAGAACATGTGTAAAAGTGGGATAACTCAAAAACTTCTGATGTCAGAGTTATGAACCTTGAGCTTGACACTTCCTCTAATAAAGTTGTATCCATAAATGAAATTTCACTTCAATAGCTTGAATAAAAGTTAAGATATATTCCTGACAAAATGTGCGACAGACAGACGGACAGACATTTAGACAGACAGACAGACATCTCTGACAAGAATATGTCTCTAACATAAATTGGGAGGGGAGACTTAATTAGTGTTTATTTATTGGACCTGTGCTCCATAGAAAATAAACGACCATGTGACATATGGGAAACAGTTATCCTCTATGGAATAAATACTATACAGGGATACAAAATTTCGTCCACCTTGGCTCGGTGACAGACATACCACATGACAAGTTTATTCCGACTCGAAAGTTTAACACTTCCTGCGTAGCAAATCCGCATCCGACAACAAACCGATTATCCGTTGCCACATGTATTTATTCTATACAAATATACTTTGATGGAACGCATTTAAATTTTGGAGATAAAATATGTAAAATTATAAAAAAAAGAATAGAATAAATACAAGAGGGCCAAGGTGGCCCTGAATCGCTAACCTGAGAAAGATGATTGCTGAAGAAATAAAGATGCTAGAGTGTAAACAAAGTGGAATCTATCTATTTTTAAAGTGAAAAGGCATAACTCATAAATGAACTAGCCAATAGCAATTACATGTATAATAGAACCCGATTGCGAGATTATGGTCATAAACATTGTCTTAATGTTTGAAGATAATTGCTCACAAAATGAAAACGCTAGGGAGTAAACAATGTGAAATCTGGCAATTTTATAATAAAAGGGACATACCCCTGACCTAATTTGGAAATTTCAGCCATAATCAAACACGATCGAGAGATTATGGTCATTTTTTTCATTAAGATTGAAGATGATTGCTCAAAAGATGAAGATGCTAGAGTGTAAACAAAGTGAAATCTGACGGTTTTCTTTTATTAAAAGAGGCATAACTCGTGACCTAATTGACCGATCTCAGCCATAATCGAACTCAATCGAGACATAATGGTCATAAACATTGTCATTAAGATTATAGATGATGATATTAGAGTGTAAACGTCGCAACCGCAACACCGCACGACGGACGACTGACACGCACGGGATCACAAAAGCTCACTCTGAGCTTTGCTCAGGTGAGCTAAATATGGAAGTAATCTTATTGTGATCGAGTTTAGGCAAATGCCAGTTATAAACAAATTCTTTAGTTACTATTGATTGAGTATATTTGTGAATAAACTAACCAAAAAAGTTATATTTACATATGTAAATATATTGTTATCTGATAAATGTGGGCACAGGTTGTTGAGTGGTTTGAGCGTTCGCCCTGTAGCCTGGAGGTCGTTAGAACGATTTCCGGTCGCGACATACCAAAGTCGTTATAAATGATCCTGGATAATCTCCCGTTTGAACATATCAATGGAATGCAAAGCGTAAATGAAATTTTCTTAAAAGTGTGTCTTACTTTTCGGCCTATGAAATTCTATATCCGTAAATCTTCGATTCATTTCATTGAATGTGTATTTTCAAGTCGTAGTCAAATGTATTTTTTCTTTTTCGCCCAGAAAGCAAATGTGCATAAACATGTTTGTTCCCCATAAAATTCCATGATTGACATTTTTATTTCGGTGCAAAGTAAAGGAACAGTTTGGAAAAACATATCAAGGGGTGAAAGCGAAACTATGCTAAGTGCATATAAATATATAAGCTCTTAGCATAGTTTCGCTCTCACCCTTCGATATGTGTTCCAACATTTGGGTTCTTAATTCTGCATTCAATTCTTTAAGCCTTTATTGTTAATAATATTTATTTAGCGTACTCATCAAGAGATACTGATTAGAAAAAAACAAACTTTTTTTAAACTGATACATAGTACATCGTCTGCAATCTAAACATCACAAATGATAGTTTAACGCGACAATAGCATAAGTATTATAACAATTCAGAACACATTAATGGAAATACAAACGTGCACCAGAGCTGTAGCGAGGGCCCGAGTCCCCGGATATTCACGGACCAGTGTGTGCGAACAGAGTACAAAACTTCGTGCATGCACTACTCACTGATTCGCGAGACAGCATTTTTTTTTTTACTACGAACAAAATCCATGAATTAATCTATGAAGTTATGACGCATTTAATATATATCCGAATTACGATTATGTTTAAACCGGAATGTAGCAATACCATCATGTATGGTAGATACATGGTAAATTGGTTTCGCATGTTTAAAATTTTTTATAAGTGTTATCATGACCCAAATAAAAATGTTAAACGTTTAAAACTGTGAACTCAATAAATTTAAGTAACAACTCAGAAAAAATTAGAAATTCTAAATCTGCTTCACAAAAATGATTTAATCAGAACATATACCACATTGGAGATAACGGCAAAATGAATACTATAATCCAGTATTACTTTCAAATCGAGAGGTCGTGAATTCGATACCCGACCGCGGCATACTGAAATCGTAAAAGCGGTACGTGTATAGATCCCTTGCTTTGGCCCTCAGCATATAATTGTCGTTTAATTACTGATTGACCCCGTGTCTGAGATTCTTTTCTACTCTTTCCGGGCACCAAGTACTGGTTCAATCCAGGAACCTTTG
This sequence comes from Solen grandis, assembly GCA_021229015.1. NCBI lineage: Eukaryota > Metazoa > Mollusca > Bivalvia > Adapedonta > Solenidae > Solen > Solen grandis. The sequence goes on along the minus strand of JAIFHC010000044.1, from coordinate 4,614 downwards.
AGGGGGTTTAGAACTTGTTTTCCAACCGACGTTAAATTAATAAGTTTAAATTTAAACATATCTATGGCCTTATACTGTATCATACATGTATTATGACTGTTTCAAAATGACTGAAAAACTGTGGGCTGGACGTTAAACGCAATAAACAAAGAAACAAGCAATTAGTATTTGAATCGGTTAACAATATCAAATATTGTGGAATTATTGAATATATATCGTTAAATAATCACTAGAAAACGTATTATTTTGTGTTAACTTTATTTTGTTTATTTGTCATTTTCAAAGCCTGGGGTAAAAGGCAAAGCAATACTCGTAAAAATAATGAATGATTTACGATAAATGTGGGTTAGTAAACAATATCTTGAGAGGTAGAAAATAAAATTCGTGTCTCGGTTTGACTTTTTATTCAGATTTTGGGTTATGCTAAGGGTAAAGATTTGGGTTAGGTTAGTGTTAGTTCATGGGGTTTGGTTTAATTTGGCTTTGGGGTTGAAATAATGTTTAGTTGTTTAGTTTTAAAGATGAATTTCATACTGAGGTACATAATGTTACCTCGGACAATTTGACTCGGTATGACAACACTTTGCATATACAAACCGGGGAACAAATTGCCATAGTGAGATATGAAGCAAACATGCAAAATTTCGGTAAGATTGGTAAACAAAATTGTGTGTGTGTGTGTTGTAAACTAGTGTCTCATTTTTTACAAACTATGACTATATAGTTATTTTATGTTTTCAAATGAATTGCCCTTAAGTAGATGCAAACACGTGTTTGCTATTCTGCGCTCAAGTCGACTACCTTCAAAACACAATTGACATTGGATCATCTATCGAGAACATATCTTAGACTCAAGATTCTGAAATATTAAATAGTCATTTTCATCTTTCACGTAAAATGGATTTGTTAAAGCCAACACATATCTAGACATTAGTTCCTACTTATTGTAAAGATACAGTGGCTGTAACTAAGATTCATTGAATGGTTAATACTTTTAGTAAAACATAAATTTGAAAACATGCACTTCTTTTATTGTTTATGCTTAAGTTTTTCAGTCATTCATAGAACCGCCATACTTCACCCTTCGTTGCCTTTCCATACGCGAATGGCGTGTATTATCTTATTTCTACATGTATGCTTTTGTAATGGCTGACAATGGATACATGAAGGGCCGATCTGACATTTATACGAAATACAATTCTTAGACACGACAGAGACTTGTTAAACAGAGAAAGGATCCCCTGTAAAAGCCAGTGTCGTAGGCACACATCAGATATTTAAATTTTGCAAACTTAAAAAAAAATATTGGAAAATCAAAAATTGTATTTAATTGTGACTTAAATTCAATCAGCGTAGCAGAACAAATAAACATTTTTCAGCAGGTACTTTTCTATTTTACATATAACTTTTTTATTTCTTGACTTATTTTGATAAATAAGGTATCATTTTCATTGTAATATAGTATCCTATTGAAAAATACACGTTACTGTCACACATCTTCAACAGAAAAGGATATATTTTAAAACATTACTTTGCGAGAATTGGACATGTTTTGTGATTTTGTTTGATTTAGACTAGTCGCCAATATATTGAAAACAGAGACTTGTGTTTCAATTGTTGGCAATATGTTTATAAATGTAAATGCTGCTTACTGCATTCGAATTTAATGCATGGTGTCCGAGGAAAAATCTGCATAAACACTCGTAAGTCCCCGGCCAGATTTTGCAATCCCAACCACTTATGATCCTTGATGCAATCTAGTTTCGATTTTTTATTTCCGTATGTTCAGAAAAAAAGCTCAGTTGATTGTTAGATAAACTTGACAAGTATGCATCCATCGTAATGCAAACTCTTTAGATTACAATTGTTCTATCTCCCTCTTTCTTTCTCTCTAAATACATTTTAGCTATGTGCACATTTTCAATGCTTGAAGAGAGTACCACTTTATTATAAGGCAGTTAAATGTAGTGAATTTGTCGTGTTTGTTTTAATATACATGTATTTGATGTATTAAAATTGTTCTGTAATAATAATAATAATAATAAAACAGAGTTAAAAGTACGTAAAAAAGTAACTATACTTAACAACAATCCTAATAATTAGTAATTCATGCGCAATTTTGAATGTGCATTATTAAAGAAAAGAATGTAGTTAGGGAAACCACTGAAAACACGATCAGATAGACATACATGCTTTTTGTACAAGATATTCTTGGTTTCAAGTAGAGTTACAAAAAACTATCTCAATACCAGACTTTCAATAGTATCTTTAAAATACCTTCACATGAATCTTTGAAATCGGCCATACAAAAATATATACATACGCACTTGCTTTGGCAATTAATATACTGGTGACTGTTCGCGGTGGTGAGAGGGTCCACCTCGAAAACGGGAGGTAGTGGGTTGGATCGAGATCATTGAAAAGCTAAATATGGTACTGGTACAGAACACCTCGGTAGTTCCTGACAAGTTTGCCAGCTGCCAGAATGATTGAATGTATTAGTAACATAGTATCTTGTCGCTTGTGTATGAGCAATAATATGAGACAAAATTATACAAAATATATATTAATTTTCTTTTTGGTTTCCTTGCCGTATGATTAGAATAAATGATTGTGCCAACGATTTCGTACACGCAAATAATCATGAAATGATAATCATATACAATGTATGGGTCAACTCGCGGATTGGTTATATAAACAAAACAACTAAAAAAGAATTCTTACAGCGCTGTTCGCTAAAAGCCCTCGCCCCAGCTGCCACCACTACCCCTAACGATCAGATGATGCCCGAAAACTGTTGTCTGATTTACTAAAACTGGTTTATAAGCGGGACAAAATTGACATAAACGATGATTGCAAAAGGACATATAATAACCAGTATGGGTCTAATTCTGCTTGATGTCAATGCTGGTGTAAACACTTACATTCGGAATGGTAGACTGCTGTGATTGGGTCTTTGCAGAGGAAGAAAGGTGTGCCAGTGGAGTTACAAAATTACTGACCGCTCACAATCCATTCCTGTTTTTCCAAGGTACTTGAAAAAGCTAAGGTACATCCAACTGTTGAAGATACCAAACAAAAACAACAACAACAACACAATTTGTAACATCTAGGTGTATATCATAAAAAGTACTGAGAAGAGACTGACTGCAATGATCAAAATGCAGTGAATGTTAGGCACGGCTGATAATTAATAACAAGGGACAATGGTTGTCATTATTGATCTCTGCGCTGCTTTCGATACACTTAGCATTCAAACAATGCTACAGATTTTGTCTCATAATTAAATCATTCATAAATATAAATAGTAAAATAACTACAATACATAGTGACAAGTTTTATGATTGGGTAAGACTATCGAAACTCGGGTATTGCATGCGACCATTTCGAAATCTGAATCTGAAAGATGAGTAAAGCTGTCATTTATTACAATGATATTACGTTGCGCTAGAACAGGAAAGAAACATAGATTAACAGAAAAGTATGAAAGAAATGATTATTAAGAGAATGTCGTAGATTAAAGAAAGATGTAATAAAATAAATCGAGCTGTTTTGTCCCCTTAAGACTGTACCTGTGACCTCTCCGACCCCCCCCCCCCCCCGCGCTTGTGTGGAGCTACCAGGGACGAGTATCCGCTGACACAGCTCGAAATATGTTAGAGAAAAACAGTTGGAGTATAGTCCTATTTAGAAGTGTTGGTTGGAGAGCTACCCCTTGAGGAATGCCAAGGTTGGAGCCTCTGTCAAAGAGGCTGGTAACGTTTTCCACTGCCGTATTCTCTTTGGGAAGAAGTTGAACCTGAATTGATCAGACGATGGTTGAGTGTTTCGATCTGGGCGTGGATGTTGACCGTCTAGAAAGGTACATGTATTTTGATCCTGGGATATGTCAGTTAGATTAAAGTGAATTTTGTACAGGTTTTTGTACAGGTTTGTAAGTTTGAGTTTGATTCTTCAAACAGGAAGTTTACGCTACTGGTAATATGATTACGATTTAATATAAAACGTGCTGCTCTTCTTTGAACCATTTCAGTCTTGATTTCGTGTTTTTTATTTGTTGTTGTTGTTTTTCTGGTAAGGGTTCCATACTGAGGCATAGTTCTGCTAGTTTAAATTATTCAAATTTAAGAATGTCTTGGTCAACTTCTTGAATCTGCCTGTATATGGCATCATCAACAAACAGTCTAGTTGTAGTGTTGGAGGTTAGATTGTCCGGAAGGTCATTTATAACCACATTGGTGTTCCTGTGAACACTTTTGTCGCCTGCATTCCAGCAGTTGTCAAAGAAAGTGTGAGTTTCAAACATTCAACATTTATTAAATCGATGTTGGTTCCACCCACAGGTTATCATCCTACTAAAACAAGGTCCTATAATTTGACGGCAACACCCACTTACAAAAGTGACCCCTATTTACCACGCTATGCTGGGAGCGCAACAAGCAAGATTGAGGACTCCTATGTATTGCCCTTCAACACTTCATAAGGTGTCCATGATCTAAGTTTGAAATGCATCCTCCATAAAGTATTGAAGTACTGCTATGGACACATATCTTTTTCAAAAATGAACAAAAAAGGGGTAATAAAAGAATTATAGGTGGTAGAGTTACATTTCCC
>JAIFHC010000268.1:0-50000 GCA_021229015.1 Solen grandis | reverse complement strand
TGTAGATAAATTACGTTACTAATATTTATCTGCAAGGGGTATTCATATGAAGAAACTGTTATTGTGTAGTAAAATGGAAAGGTAGAAGCAAATCAGGTCAAATACCTAAAGCAGTAGTTTCAATAAAATAACAAAAAATGTATTTTCGATATTGTATTCTTAAAACTGAAATATCGAGCACACGTGTTTAAGCCATAATTATTATCACGTGACCATATCAAATGAACCATATCATATCGGATTTTTTTTTTGGATTTTTTTTTTAGATACACTGTATACTTTATAACTAATTAATCACCTTAAATAACTATGGTTTATCAAATACACATGCAGTGCTTGAATGGTCTTGTGTGGAAATACCATATTTCTTTTCACACAGTTTAATGCTTTAACAATAGCTTTTCAATTCGAGATACTGAAATTATACCCAATACCAAATATATCTCAATCTAGTCTACAATTGAAGTGAAATCACTGACATAGTTTTGTATGTTGAATACAATACCATGTTCTAGTTTACAGTCTTTAAATTGAACAATTATTCATTATGACATTTTATCAATGATCATTTAATGGGATACTTTTTATATAATAAGCTGTTTCTCAATTTCAACCAGTTTACGTACTTCATGTCTTCTTTCTTTTATTGTAATGGCTCGCAGTCTATGACCATACTTTAGACCTTACGGTCAAGGATTTCCCACGTGTGGATCCTGTTTTTGCTAAAAATACAGTATCGGAAGAGCCAGTAGGTCAAGGGATACAGAAAAAGGAATTAGAATCGTCTTATGCTCGGTCTCGGCTTATTTTAGAGAAGTACCTGAAAATGTTTGGTTCATTTAAATAAGTAATTCTATGTGGCTTTTTTTCTGCGTAGCTTTCTAAATTTTGACATATTTACGGATAATGATGTAAACTAAGACCAAATGAAAAAGTTATGTACAATTGTTTGTTAAGGAGACAACTTTAGCTGAAATTTAGTCTTTTTATTCGCGAAATTTTGATTAAGAATCCTTAATGAATTACAGTTTCTTTAAATATATAAATATTGTTGTTTTTTCAAAACACTTCTAGAAGATGAATATTGTGACCTGTTTTGGGCCGAACTTTATAAGTATCTGCACAATCGAAAAATATATTTTAGTCTGTTTCACCGAAAAAAATATTTTTCTTCTAAACCTGGTCATTTGTCACGTAAATAATTTATCATTTTTTATCGCTTCAGTATTCAGGAAATACATTTATTATACATTTATTCTACTATGGGTGAAACCTTAGAGGGATGTGTTACTTATAAAACAAATTTATGGGAAAGATTTGAAGGTCACCGTTCTAACGTTTGAGTAATCTGTCCCTGAAAGTGAGATTTTTGCTCTTTTCAGATACTTGTGATACCATGATACCACATCCAGTCACATTTTCCTGACACCGGGCTAACCATTCCTGCAACTACCCTTATATGCTGAGCGCCAAGTAAGGGAGCTATAACAGTACCATTTTTTACGACTTTGGTATGTCGCGGCCGGGGATCGAACCCACGACCTCCCGCACCCAAGGCGGACGCTTTAACCACTCGGCCACCGGGGACGGTACCTTACTTTATTTCACATTATTTTTTGTTGTTTCATTTCCAGTCATTATACAATGTGTAAAACAATTGTGTTCAATAGATTTTTCACTATACTTCATCAAATAAATCTCGAAAAAAAAATTTCTATATATTCGCGTATGCGACTAGAGTATAAAATCTGGTGCATAGAATTTTCTAAAACTTTTACACAGTGACATAGAATACAGTACCAAACATTGAGATGAAATTAAATGAAGTGTTGCTAGCCCATAATATTAATTTATCTGCCCTTGAAAATGACTTGTGACCCCCATTTTTTCCCCATAAATTTGTTTCTAGTGTAATTTTTATAATCATTCAAAGTTTTAGAAAATTCTCATGGCTAGTTTTAATTTTTATTCATTGTCTATATAGATAATAATTGCATTGTGCGCGTATGCCTTTAACAAATGCGTCAGTTTAAAAAATGCACCTCAGTGTCTTACCGGTATGTCTATTGGATAAAGAAATATTATTCATTTAGGGAAACAATGACAAACATTCAACACAAAGGTTCTCTACCAATTCATCTATACAAATGGCCGTTATATTGTTTCACACAGAACTCATGTCTTTACATGAATTGTACATATTTGTACACATTTAAACCTTCTTATTACACAAGATAAAGATGGTGACGTTAACTCATAGATATCATATACGGTTAAGCATACATTATATAGTGGGGAAACACATGTGCACGATACTAGGTCGAACTTTGTTTAAACTATGTCAAAACAATTATATGAAATCTGTAATTGACAAAGGATCGTCTCCTCAAAAATCGTTTTAATTGAGTTTACCGCCCAACCAAATATTTTAAATTTTTTTTTTTTCAAACAAGTCTGAAACATAATAAGCGAGTTTGAAGAAAACAAAGGTTGACATTATGTTTTGTTGTCTTTCTGCTGTGCTTTGCTGTGCTTTGTGTTTTTATGGCCACCTGTATTAAGCAGCCAACCTGTATTTAGTAGGGGAGTGCATTGCCATTATTTTCTGTCACAAGACGTATCACGATATTTGTTTAGTCAAACGATGAAACTCACGATACGTATTGCAGAAACAAATGAATCGCGATGCGATACTCAAGTGGCGATGCAATACGTATCGCGATACTTACTTTAACACTTGAGACCAATAGGTGTTATATATATATAAACTTCTTTAACTGTTCACTGCATCTTTTCCAAAACACAGGTTATCACCTATAACAAGAACAACACATAAATAAAATAAACTATCATTGTGAAAGTATAAAAAATCTGTATTGCATCATTTCAAATTTCTTTCTGATGCATACATCCAGGACAATGCATATCGCGGTGCATCGATGTATCAATGAATCGTTACACCTCTAACATATATATACTCAAAGCTCAAAGAAAAAAAAACGCAGGGTAACTAGAATCTGTAGTAGCCACACTCAAGTTTTTACCTCCTAACCTTGCAATAAACTTCATGTATGATAGAACCGATCTCATTCTAAAGCATTTATTTTGTTTGAAAAAAAAAATCTTTATCAAAATAATTTAATAATGTAATACTGTTGAATACTTCATATCTAAAACTGACACAAAAGATTACCCTGCTTTTTTCCCTTTGAGTATATGTTTATACTCAAAGACTTTTATTGTTTTGATTCAAAATTATGAGATAGAAATGGAAACAAATACATTAATAGTGTGTAACTTCATTTTATATGCAAAATAGCTGCATGATAAAATTGGGGGTTTGACACCGTATGTTTTACTTGTTTTATATCATTGCGTTTTACATCAGTGACTTGAATGATTTTTTTTGCATGTGAAAATCATTAAAGTGGGGAGGGAAAACTATTCATTTAATATGGTTTGTTTGTTTGATGTGTTTAACGTCCCAATAACAGTATCAGTCATTTGGAGACGATGTCTACTTGAGACAGATATAGTGCTGCCACACTGCAGTATCACGCCGTAGACATGCTGCATGATACCACACCCAGTCACATTATCCCGACACCGGGTCAACCAGTCCTGGAACTACCCTTATATGCTGAGCGCCAAGCAAGGTACCATTTTTTTACGACTTTGGTATGTCGCGGCCGCGGATCGATCCGGAGAGAACGCTCTATCCACTCGGCCATCGGGACCGATCATTTAATATAGAATAAAATATTAGCTTTGCAGGAGATTTGAGTCCGTAAATAAACTATAGAATCAAAATAAATCCCAATGTAGATCTACATGTTCTGATAAGAATGTTTTCGTTGTTGCACGCCATGATAATATCTGATTTCTTCTGTGCATGATACATATCAAATATTGTCATTATTATTTATTTATGTAGACATGCAACATGATACCACACCAGTCACATTGTCCTTCCACTTGATCATCCGGTCCTGGAACAATTCCCAAATAAATGATGAGTGCCAATACGGGAGTTATCAGAACTATTTTTATGACTCTCGTGTGTCGCGACCGGGGATCAAACCCGCGACCTCCTGCACCCGGTGCGGTCGCCCTAACCACTCGGCCATCGGGGACGGTTATTGATGTCGAGAAAAGGCAGCGTTTAAGAGTATGAGACAAATGCAGGCACTGCGATATAAAACCGGTGTCAGTTGTTGGTGGGACGTTTAACCCAAGTAAACACACGAAGCGATGTCTTAAGGACTAGTTTGCGTGAGTTTGTCGTGAACAAATACGGGGCCTCCGTGAATGAGTGGTAGGAGGGGATTCCATCCGCCAAGTACTCGTTTTCCTCAAGTTACCCGTAGACTGAAATGTTGCGGTAGTCGCAACAGAATAACGACGCACCGTGATGGAATAATTCAATTTCGCAACACTAGCATTTTCACCCAGCGTAGCAGTTAACGCTTTAGTTTCAAGTTTAAATCCGCTGTTACTTAGACGGAGAAAATAGCGGTCGTCCGCCAATAACTTTTTCAATGAACGTCCATTGAATTTGCTTTTTCCGGGAACAAATATTGACCAAAGCTCTCTGAAAAACGGAGAGAGCTTTAAATTAGTATAAATTAAACGATTTTATTTCGCAATTGATTAAACGAATGATTTATGTATTATTTAATTTGGTTAACAAACAATTTATGGGGTTACCACGAAAATACACCAAGGTTATGTAAATCTATGACCCAGCTTTTATATATTTAATACTTATATTTGGTAGGACTTACTAAAATAATCAGACTAAAAGGAACATGGAAGATATTTTTCTCGCGTGCGCGCGCGATAATTGCGTTCGCACGCAGTAGCTATCGCGTTGACATGCATTAGTTTTCCCGTGCGCACGCGATATAAAAATATATCTAACATACCATTTTTATCCCACCGTAGAATTCCTAGCGCAAAGTAATACTCAAAATTTTAAATATTTAGCATAAACACATCCCAGTGCGAGCGTGTGTGTGTGTGTTTGTTTTCCCTACAATGAATTTAAGTCAAGTAGTGTAAATATGACGTAAACAGTTATACTGACTAACAATACGTGCTATTAGAATAATTCCATACTTGGTTTTAACGTCCCACGGACAGTATTTCAGTCATATGGGAACATTGTCACCACGAGACGGATACAGTGCTTCCACGTCGCGATATCACGCCGTTGGCATGACACCACACCGTGTCACATTATACTGACACTAATTAGTTAAGCATGACACCACACCGTGTCACATTATACTGACACTAATTAGTTAAGCATGACACCACACCGTGTCACATTATACTGACACTAATTAGTTAAGCATGACACCACACCGTGTCACATTATACTGACACTAATTAGTTAAGCATGACACCACACCGTGTCACGTTATACTGACACTAATCAGTTAAGCTAGGTGCCCATGATACTGATATACATCCATACGGTATTCAAAGCGTTCGGGATGCCAGGGATCGAACCTAGGATCAACCGCGTCTTGGAAAAGCACTCTTACCACGTGGCCACTGCGGCTAGGTTTTGATTTTATTAAATATAAAGTTAGAAATAAAATTATGTGATTCTTTATACAATATCTAATTAAGATTATATGATAAGGCGTCTCTGTTCATTAGATAAATTATGTGTGAGAGATTGATTTAACAGTCTTACAGAATTTCCACATTACAAATAAACAAAACCTCAAAACACGTTATTTATTGCATACACGTTACATGTGCATCTTTATAGTTTTTTCCCTTTTTTATTATTTATGAATATACCGATTAAGATATTGCAATTGATTTGTTTGAAAGTTTCATAATACGTATTTTAATTATTATTACTAATTGCATATTTAAATATCAAATATCCAGTCAAAATGTTTAACTGTTTATATTTATCATTCAGCGTTAGCCTTTAGATATAGCTACAAAAATACAAAATATGTGTCTTGAATTTAACAGCCAGAAAAAGAAATAGCAAAACATGTAATTTATTATTATATATAGTCATCGTTTGTGCATTCTATTTATACTGTTGCATTGAAAACTAGATTTGTATGTATATGTATTAAATACATATTTTATCACATTATTATAATCCTTAGCAAAATAATTCAATACAATACCTGTGAGGGAATTTCCCGAGGCACATATGCATACTAGCACACGGAATAGTAATGTTCTTATTTCCATGAAATTATGTTTATTTCACGTACGAAAATTCATCTTTGAAATGGAACGAAATTATCTCTTATTCACAATATAACAACCACACTATGTTTTCCAAGATAATAGAGCATCTGAAAGGGGGTGCTTTCTTTTTCAATTCCACCTTGGATGAATAACAAGGAATATCTGAAACACCCACGATGTGTCCCCAGTGCTTTATGAAGAGTACAACGCGTTGCGCAATGAAAGAAAAAAATCGTTTCCACAAGTAAACTCTCTGCTAATGCACAGTATTCAATTTTCGCTTTCACTGGGGATAAATGGTATTTCAATTATTTGAACAGCTTCATACCTATACATAAACCTATAACGTGTGAAATTATGCTCCCTTTTCGTGCAATGAGACACTTAAGTAAAAAGAAAGCACTTGGTTCTAGGCAACGGTAATTATTTAAGGTACAATATGTCACTGTCTTTACTGAATTACGTCTAACTTATAACGATCTGAAACGCGTTAGGGGAGAAAATAGCTACAGATAATCAAACATTTTTAGTTTTCCGATAATATGAAAATTACTGGACGTTGTAATGTGGCTCTGTGACCCGAGTAACAATGGTGTTTAAACTTCGCTTTCAATATTTATTCTGTCGGTGTTTGTTTTACTTGGTCTCCAAAATCTAACTCTCCACCTATGTCTTTGATCGAAAAAAATGAAAGATCGAAAAGAGTCCAACAATTAAGCCTGACTGCATTATATTTAGGAGTCTATTGTATTCAAATGTCAAAATCTCGGGACATTAACGTTATTCTCAACATGTCAGAGAATGTCAAGTGTTTTCAACCGTATGTATACGTCATAGTTAAATGCAAATAAAAACATTCCAAGCTTGGGAAAGACAACCACACAATACCTTGCAAATGCAAAATTTTCCACTCAATTTGAATTTCGCATATCACGCCATCTTACGTATCTTAAAAATATTTCGGGTATTTTGTTTGGTTGTTGTCCTGCTGACAATATTACTCTAAATATGTTTAGCTTAAACGTATACCATTCACAGATCCAGAGGGTGGTCCGGGGGTATGGACCACCCCTACTCCCTGGAAAATCCAAAAATCCAAAAAAGTAGGAGAGAGAAAAAGGCATATAAGACCCCCCCCCCCCCCCCCCCCGAATCTTCCCTGAATAGAAGAAGAGGAAAAACAGAGAAAAAATGGGAAGAAAGAGAGGCGCCCCCTCCAACACATCCATAAATGGACGTCAATCCGGCAATTTCATAGATTGGTCGAGTCCCAGTTGGCCAATATGCCCCCCCCCCCCCCCACCTCCTCCCCACCCTAATGAGATACATTGCTGGATCCGCGCAAAATTCATGGGACAGACATCGTGTCGCATCACTGTGATATCAAGCAGATCTTTCAGCTACAGTGAGTTAGTTTAAACATATTTTATTATTCACATTCATGAACACAAACATAAAGGGAACATAACAATAGCGTCACAATTATGCCAAATAAATGGACGTTCCAACTGATGTTAATTTCAAAAGGTGTGTGAAATTAGTGCGTAGATCGTAGATCGTAAATCAACACTATAACTAATTTTCTTTGTCGACCTGGGTCGTAGATCGTAGCTCAACCATTCAAATAAACCAAAATAAATGGTTGAGCTGGGTCGTAGATCGTAGCTCAACCATTGAAATAAACCAAAATAAAGATGGTTGACCTGGATCGTAGATCGTAGCTCGACCATTGAAAATGTTCATGGGATGGTTGAGCTGGGTCGTAGATCGTATTTGTCATGAAAATTATAGTCGTCCATAAATTTGTAATCGTCGTCGCTAATTTTGTACTCGTCTGGAAAAATGAACTTGTCGGGAAAATTATCTGTCGGGATTTGTTTAGTATTAGTCGTAAAATATTTTTATATTTGTCTTCTCTGTCGGGATTATTGTACTTTTCAGAAAATTGCATTAGTAAGGAAAAAGTCGTATAATCAACGAAAATTACATTTGTCGGGAAACTTTTTTTCTTCGGGAAATATGTACTCGTCGGGAAAATTGCATTTGTCGGAAAAAATGCTTTTGTCGGGAAAAGAGTTTCCGTCGAAAATCTTTGTACTTGTCGAAAATATTCCATTCGTCGGAAAAGTTTCCTTCGGGAAATTTAAAACTCACCTTTTAGTTGTTCGTCTCGACCAGCTCAACCATTTATTTTGGTTTATTTGAATGGTTGAGTACGATCCTACGACCCAGCTCGACCATTCTATGAACATTTTCAATGGTCGAGCTACGATCTACGACCCATGTCAACTATTTATTTTGGTTTATTTGAATGGTTGAGCTAAGTCCTACGACCCAGCTCGACCATTCTATGAACATTTTAAATGGTTGAACTACGATCTACGACCCAGCTCAACCATTTATTTTGGTTTATTTGAGTGGTTGAGCTACGATCTACGACCCAGCTCAACCATTCTATGAACATTTCAATGGTTGAGCTACGGTCTACGATCCAGCTCAAACATTTATTTTGGTTTATTTGAATGGTTGAGCTACGATCTACGACCCAGCTCAACCATTTATTTTGGTTTATTTGAGTGGTTGAGCTACGATCTACGACCCAGGTCGACAAAGAAAATTAGTTATAGTGTTGATTTACGATCTACGATCTACGCGCTAACTTCACACACCTAATTTCTCATGTTTGTTTTGCAAATAGAAAACGGGGTGTTGCTGTTTTCAACTATAAAACTTTACATGAATTGGAAAGGAAATGAGTTTATACCATGGTCACGTGATAAATCAGTGTGGCAGTGGTTGATGCCCCACCCAGACATATAACCCTCTCAGCGCCTAGAACTACCCTTTTATGCGGTCCTTCAGGCAATGACGATAATTAGGATGCCTTGGGGGGGGGGGGGGGGATTGTGCTCTCGGTTGTTGTTTTTATTACTGCTTCAGTTTCGAAAACTGAATTTTAAGGTAATCCATCCACCATCAAATTATAAACATGGTCCTTCAAATGTTTAAAACTACTTTAGTACAGATGCATGCAAGTGATTTGGAGTTACATGTATAGGTTGTTTTGCTCAAATTCTGTAAAGACTTTTATATTCAGTGAAATTTCCATGATCTCTTGATGGACCATGATCACACTTTATTGCTGGATGGATTACCTTAAATAATAAATGGGCTTCAAGCCGATCTCAAAGATTACATTTCATTTCGTTTTCCTTGTTAATTTATAAACCATAGAAACAGTGTCCAAACTAGCGCGTGATATTCACCGCTCCTACTTTTAATAATGTATTTTAGTATTGTCATCAGATCAACAACTTTTATTACATATATTATTTGGTATTATTTGTTATTATGCATTTGTAACCAAAGGCTTTCAAATATGAATGACGTCGGACTATATCGCATTACATTTATAACTTAACATTCAAGCTGGGAGTGAAGTAAAATGGATAATTATCCTAAAACGCAAAGCTATATCAATATTTAAAAAGAATAATGACCTGATCAAATGATACCACATATACCTGTTTAAAGTCAGTGGTCGGGAGAGGATTAATTTCAAGACAGATCTGATGACGTCACGTGTCATTAAGGTTCTTAATGTTGAAATTAGCAGAGGAAAATGCGTTAGCACACCTTTCAATCGGAAAATGATACATCAGTTGGAGTCGGCGACAACAGTCGTACTATCAATTTTGGGTAAAATCAAGTTTACAATTTCAGAGACTACATAAAGCGTGTCCTGCTGACAAACTGTTTGCCCCGTTAATGGTTTACTTATCGTGAATTTGAATGGAAAATGGCCAAAACTTTCGATGGAGAGAGCCATTTTGGCCAATCAGTCACACACACACACACGTTTTCTGGTCAATGTGAATGATTTCAAGCTACACATCATTAACTTTTAACATTTTATCTCTTTTTCATCAAACCACGGCTTCCCAAACGCTTTCCTTGCAGAGATATAAAGACTTAAGTACAGATGCAAGCGTCCGTTTACTTTGAGTTATATAAGTTCTTCTGCTCAAAATCTATAACATTTTAATGCTTGCATTTACTACGAGATTCCCACGATCACTTGATGGACCATGATCATTTATGATGGATGGATTACCTTAATTGAATACATGTACTCTATAGATTTATAATTACCGATAAAAAAATAATTTCTTTCGCTAAGTCAATTGTTTTTCTTAAAATAAACTGGTAATGATGCAACCATTGAGTTAAAGGATATAAATGCATTTAATAACAAATATATAACCAAATAAAGGCACGGGGGATGAATATAGGAAGTGAGTACACTTAATATAGTATATCCTAAATCCTAACAAGTAATGATTTAACTCTTTGGGGAAACAGCTATTGGATTACAACATTGTAGACCGTCCCCGGTGGCGAGTGGTTAGAGCGTCCGCCTCGGGAGCGGGAGGTCGTGGGTTCAATTCCAAGCCGCGACATACCACAGTCGTAAAAAATGGTACTGTTATAGCTCACTTGCTTGGCGCTCAGCATATAAGGGTAGTTGCAGGAATGGTTAGCCCGGTGTCAGGATAATTTGACTGGGTGTTGTATCATGTCACATGTCTACGGCGTGATACTGCAGTGTGGCAGCACAATATGTCTCAAGTAGACATCGTCTCCAAAGGACTGAAATACTATCGGTGGGACGTTAAACCCAATAAACAAACAAACAACATGGCAGAGGTCGTTGCTTTATCAAAAGGGCTTCATATAAAGATAGATTTTTATTATTATTTTTATTAATAATTTATTTAACAATTGATTAACTTTTTAAAAAATATGTGACTGTGCAGAGTTCAGTTCACTGGCAGAGTTTTCATTATCTTTTTATCTTAAAATAATTATTCTGTTTCTTTTACTTGGACAGGACTTGACTATTTAAGTTTACCATCGCTTCGACAGTATTTCAGTCATATAGCGACGTCCAGCTACTTACAGATGGAGGAAGACCCCGAATGCACGGTGGCATCCGGGTAGAACCACCGACCTACCGCAATCTTTTACTTGGAGTCTGGTTCTCATGAGAAACTTGATACTGAAGCAATCCGTTTTGTCATTGGTCTCACCAGATCAGTACTAAAAAGAATGCTGCTGGAAACCAATACACAAAAGAGAAGGTCATAAATTGTAGTTTTACGTATAAAGTTGTGAAGTCTTCGTAAGTGACCGTGCCCATGCTTATGTAAGTAAATGTATCTGATTAACAGATTTACACCGTAGAACTGAAATTTTCTACACCCTCATCGTAAGTTTTTGATGCTTCAGCGGGATATGAACTCCATTCGGGGTTTTCATTGTGTTCGCTGAAGTCCTTTGGACATATCCCCGATAATCACCAAAATGTACAATTCATTCCTTATATTTACATTTCAGTTACATTGTTTAACGAATTTACATTATATCTTCTGGCGTGAAATTTTGAATTTTTATATTGGATTGTTTAAGTTTCATACACGCCGACATAAAAGTATATAAACATATATCATTTTGGAAATAATTTCTGTATATATCAGCGTGGCATTGTCCACGTGAATAAACTTGTTTTTATTGTTTTCATGTTATTTGAATATGTTTTTCAAATTCATCTGCAGTAAAATCATTCATTTTCGTTGACATTTAAATTTGATGGATTCTTAAATAAAGTCAATTTCGTTGGAACAAACATTCGTGGAAAAGTGAGGTCTATCAAATGAAGTTTTCGTGTGGATTAATATTCGTGTAAAATGCCGTCCACGAAATAAACGAAAATAAGTGTCCGAAAAAATGTTACAATTTATCATTTTTAGTTACGAGTATATAAGCTTTCTTTTCTTCGCTCATTATACGTAGAATCTCTCCTTAATCTTTGTTCAAATTTGTATTTTGACGGTCAGATTTGTTTTGTTTCAGATATTTTGTAGGAGTAATTCGAGCCCATGTCAGTAATATATATATATAATTATAGCAGTAAAAATATGTTTAAAGTAGTACAGTGAGTAAGTTGCTCGCAATATATAACTAGTGATATATAAGTGAAAATAATAAGGTTTGTTAAATAAATTAATCTACGGTAGATTAATTTCAGATGTATTAGTTTAAAGGTGTGTCCCTCTCCCCCTCACTGCACGAATTTACCGTGCCTAGCTACTCGTATGTATGTATAAAAGATTAATTCACTCAAAGTAATTGTATTGCAGGGAAATCATGTTAATAATTCCTGCCTATCAAATGTCTTTCCGAAGCAAGAGTACAGTGTATTGATATAAATAGACCATTCTGTTTGGATTTATTCTTCCACCGACATAATTTTGGTCAATTAAGGATTTTCACTACACTTCACCATAGGTAGATGCCATACCACACCCAGTCACAATATCCCGTCATCCGACCAACCAGTTCTATGCTGAGCGCCAAGTAAGGGATGTTAAACCATTACAATGTGACTGCTTTTGCGACCAGTACAGACCAAGATCAGTTTGCACATCCGTGCAGACTGACCATGGCCTTCAGATTGCAATTCAGTCAATAAATGTTCATCAAGCACCCCATAACCAACTAATGGTAGAGACTTGACTATTTGAGTTTACCGTCGCTTCGACAGTATTTCAGTCATATAGCGACGTCCAGCTAATTACAGGTGGAGGAAGACCCCGAATGCACGAAGGCACCCGGGTAGAACCACCGACCAACCGCAAGCCAGCTGGAAGGCTTCCTCACATGAAAATCCGAATGACCCTGCCGGGTTTCGAACCCACGCGGTGAGGGGCTGAGTGAGTGCTTAAGTCAGCGACTTTACCCTCTCGGCCACGGAGGCCCCCCAAAATGAAGAAAGGTCAAGTCCAATTTGGAAATGTTAAGGACACTGATATGTCGCAGCATACTTTAGGTCAATGAATTAACGATTTTCGAAGGGATAAACTCTCCAAAAACCAACGAAAATTAGAGTCCCACGAAAATTAATGTATTCACAGAATATTAAATGTGAAGAAAAACTACCAGGTTTTGGGTATGGTGTTATGTACATTCTTGACCTAGGACGAGAATCTCGCGTTTAAAACAAATATTGACAGGAAATCCTTTCCCACAGCAATGCTTCTTTATCATTTAATCCACACATCTTGATGAGTGTTAAATACCTATTCTGTGTATTGCTTAATTTATTTCATGAACTCGTAAACTTATTTCAATGAGGATCAATTCAATCTCTTCCGTCTCCAAATTGTTGAGTTCGGATCATCAAATTGCAAAATACACTCTTGAATACTCAAATTAACAATGCAGTTTTCTTTGTCATACCTGCGTGCAATACGATATTCATAATTGCCAGGTCCTTTGTGTTCTTTTAATATATTGTGTGTGTGTTTGTTTTATTTTTTTTATTTTTTTTTTTAGAATGTGTTCGAATTCTACAGCAATCAAAATCCTGTACGATTATACCGGTAATAAAATGTCTATTGACACTAACACTTTTGTTGAATTTATTTCAGTCTCAATGACAGCGTGTCACTGTTTTCGGACTTTCGTATCCACGAGACAGACACATGATATGATCTCATAGACAATAGGCCTGGGTCAAATAACAGCGCCATTTCCTCTATTGACTAGTGGCCTTGACTTTTTCTTAAGGCTGCAAACGTGGATATTGCATGTGCCAAATACCTTGAAGCCTTTTTGTGCCATGTTATTTCAAAATCGTTATATGTGGTGATCCCGGACATAATCAAAATGTTCCCACTTCTGACGTATGCCCCCACTGTGGCAATAATTTCAAAACCCATCCATGCATGATAAAAAGAAACCCAAAATGTTCTCCTTTTTGACCTTTGACACCACTTGACCTTTGAGCTACAGACCTGGGTCTTGCGCATGACACAATGTCTTTTCTAGAAGGAAAAAGCTGACCTTGAAAATCACAACTAAAACTACGCCTTTACATGCAAAGTTGAAGTACCATACCTTTTAAATTGGACCTTTGACCTTAAAGGATGACCTTGACCAATGCATGGAACAGAAAGATGTAAAATTTGTAGACAAAAAATAACTATGGCTAATCCATTGAGTTTTCGATAATCAACACAAAACCGTAAAATTTGAAGACATTATTTTTATCTGTAGTGATCATGACCAAAATTAAACCTGCACAGGTTCATATGATGACAAATCAGTATAAAAGTTTAAAAAAATCATTGAAAAAATGACAGAGAAATATATATTTTAAAACTTGTCTAAACGTATGTCAAAATAAGGTCAACGGTCAAGGTCAATTGATGAAATATTGACGTATATCTGAAAAGCTCTTGTCAAGATTAATAAGCATGCCAAAAAATAAAAGTTATATGTCATACAGATAAGACGTTATGGCCAAGTTTTTTGTTAAACAATACAAGAATAGGTCAAAGTTCAAAGGTCAAGGTCAAAAGTCCAAAGTGTAATATTGATGGAAAGGTCTTGCCACAAGGAATTCACATGTGAAATATCAAAACCCTGTTGATTACGGTTTTGAAGTGATAGGCATATAAAAGTTTTCAAAAGATACAGCAAAAATAGGTCAAGGTCAAGATCAATAGTTGAAATATTTGCATATGTCTGGATTGGCCTTGTCAAGATGAATATGCATACTAAACCTGAAAGTTGTGTATTGAATAGTTGTTGTTGTATTGGGGTTTACCGTCGCTGCGATAATATTTCAATCATATAGTGACGTCCAGCTAATTACAGGTGGAAGAAGACCCCGAGTACACAGAGGTACCCGGGTAGAACCACCGACCTACCGCAAGATATTGAATAGAAGAGAAGTTATGGCCAACATTAAGATTCCGGACGATAACGCAGACGCCGGAGTTACGACAATAGCTTTTCTTTTTTTTTCCTTCAAAAAAAACAGACGAGCTAAAAATCCATCTATACATGATGGAGTTAGAGCACGGACATGACAAAATGGTTTTGACTGTTGCCCCAGATTGTGACCTTGACCTGAGATACGAACCGGGGTCTTAATCGCAACACATCATTTCAATGTGGTAAGCATTTCTACAAAATCCACCACTGCATGTAGGAGATACAGAGGGGACACGAAGCGGGACAGACGGACGGACGGAGATTGCGATTACTATATGCCTCCTAAAATCCTTTTTGGGCATAAAAATGAAACGAAAGAAGAGATTTAAAAGAGAGAAATGTGAAGATATGGGAGATAGAAAAAAATGGTTATATCAATTGTAATGAGTTCCTTTCTCTAGTTCACTCACTCTTCTCCTATCCTTTTCCCTTCCTCCATTTTTATTTCTCTCTCCATAAAATCTAAGCCATCATTATGCCAAACTGTTAAACAAGATCAATATCTATTACAATCATTATTTATTTAGAATTATCGCAGAAATAAAACAAATATATATAAATATAATCGATGCCAAAGAATTGATTAATGTAAAATTAAACATAGAAAGGAGTACAATGGATTCGTCCTGTCATGGCCATCATCGGTGTCAAAATTGTTTCACATAATGACTATTGATCTTGTTTGGTTGCTGGAGTTATATTACCATTGCCTAACATCCGTCATCAGGTTAAATTTGAAAAAAAAGTTTGCAGTCTCCAGTTTCTATGCATATCATACATAGCTATGCAGTATAGTACTTGGTTGATGAAATAAAACAGTTTGTATTGTAAAATTACATAAACCAAGGGCGGCATGGTCCAGTGGTTATCTACCCGACTGTGGATCCAAAGGTTGTGGGTTCGAAACCCCATGGGGGCAAAGTGTTTCCAAAATGTTTCCTGACACAAAGTACTGATCCAGAACTTGTTTCCCAATCAATTTAAAATATATGAATTTGAGCTAAATTAAACACAGGCGTGAGTTGCTTGCACAATGTGTTTCAATTATCCTCCAATAAGTTTCATTGCCTGGTTCCTTGGCTGAGTTACCTTCACCTTACAGTATGTTAGTTATAATATTGCGGTCGACTGGGAACCAGACTATAAAACACGTTGAAACTATTTGTGAGCGCAAGTCACCTCAGGTATTATTTTCAGGTGCGTTAACTATGTAATATTGAATATTCACAAGTATGCAATACTCACGACTGTTTACACATTACAATTGTACAACAATAAACTTAAGTCCATGGGGGTATGACTTATGAAACCAACTTTACTGAGAAGTTAGCACTATGTAATACTTGAACATTTAGGAGTGAATTTTATTGTTCTTGTTCTCTGAGAGAGCACCAACTTGAAAGTATATGTTTCTTAAAACGGGAGTAGTTGAAGAACACAGTCTACCTAATAATAGAATCTAAGTTTTATTCAACACCCAAGTATTGTTTGTGGAAAATCTGCCAGAATAGATCTTATCAAGCCAGAAATGTGCATGCTGCTCATGCTTTTTGTATCCCCCCCCCCCAACCCCAATATGATCTTTAGCTTGAAGACAAAGGGAGACATGGTGAGTAACAAGAGTGTTCTTTGGAACACATGTGTCACCTGCTGAAGCATGACGGAAAAAGTGACACAGAAGGTGACACAATAAAATATCTGATCTGGTTCAAATATTCCATTAACAACAATGATTGAGTTTATGTATTGAAAGCAAAAATTGTGCCTTGGGTGTCAATAATTTTCATTCCATATTCCAGATGACTGACTTTAGGTATATTTATATTTTCCCCCAAAAATAAACCTGCAATTTAACAGAAAAATTAATAAATGGCCAAAGAATTATATATTAAACAAGAGCTGTCCGAAAGACAGCATGCTCGACTATTCGGGTATTTGATAGTGACGCAATACCATTGTATTAAAGTGGTATTAAAATAATTTATGTGACTCAATTTAGCAGCATGTTCTCTTTAATTCTCAGTAAAACTCAGGTCATAATTCAAAAAAAAAAAAAATCAAGGAAAAGTTCATCTTTGATATGTTGGTTGTCTTGTTAAATTAAATATTATTTAAATAAATATATAAAAGTTATTGTATTAAATAAAAGAAGTTAATGCAATTTTTTAATTTTCTATAAGTATTTAATAATTATTATTATCTTAATTAAATTTATTAAAATTTTGGTTCTGCAGGTTTGGTTCATGTCTGGGATGACTTTTGTGAAGTTTAAATCCAATACACCAAGTGCTTACTGAGTAATGATATTAACTTAGTTGCATAAAAACTTTAACCAAAAATGTTAACGCAAATTCCTAAGTCGAAAAAGGCCCATGATTTAAGTAAAATTCTAGCAAGAGTTGTTCATCTTGGTTCTGCAGGTCCATTTTATGTTTAGGAAGACTTGTATGAAGTTTAAATCCAATACACCAAGTGCTTACTGAGTAATGATATTAACTTAGTTGCATAAAAACTTTAACCAAAAATGTTAACGCAAAAATCTAAGTCGAAAAAGGCCCATAATTTGAGTAAAATTCTAGCAAGAGTTGTTCATCTTGGTTCTGCAAGTCCATTTCATGTTTAGGAAGACTTGTGTAAAGTTTAAATCCAATACACCAAGTGGTTACAGAGTTATGATATTAACTTAGTTACATAAAAACTTTAACCAAAAATGTTAACGCAAATTTCTAAGTCGAAAAAGACCCATAATTTGAGTAAATGCAATCAAGAGTTGTCCCTCTTGGTTCTCTAGGTTTGTTTTGTGCCTAGAAAGACTTGTGTGAAGATTGATTGCAATACACCTACTGGTTTCTTAGATATGACTGCCGACGCTGACGCTGACGCCGGGGCGAGTAGAATAGCTCTCATATTCTCCGAATAGTCGAGCTAAAAATGGTATAATCATTTGAAGTAAGGATTTGTAATTAATCTTGTTTTTGAAATTATTGTTTTAATGTATTCAATATAATCATTAATGATAAAAATGCATGTATTTCTGTAACTATATCATATCTAAAGGAAAAAATATGTCACAAATACTTACAAAATTATAAATAACTATGCATAAAGAGTAAACTTTTCATAACAACCAATATACAACAACGTCAACCAGCAGGCAACTTTCAGCTAGATCAACCTTTCTTTGCTCCTATAAAGTACCTCATCTTTTATGGAGAGGACAAACCCTGTTCTGAGAGCAATATTAAACTGTTTATCTCATATAGACATTTTTTGACACCTTGGCAAACAGAACAAACCCAGATCAGACAGCTCATAGAAGGAGTCATGGTCTCCTCTGCTTGTTTCTTCATACCATATTGTATTTTCCAGTCTGCACAGTGAAACAAAAATCTATTTATTTCAAATACCATTTTAAGTTCATCAAGTCAAAATTCCTTCCATAAATATTTCTTGGGTATAAAACCAGATCAGCATGAAAGTAACTCAAAGGCAGAATTGATATACAGGTCCTACTTGTAATTTCATACAGCAGGAAGTTAAGGAGACAAATCTAAGTGTATAAAACAAAATAATCAACAGTGTTATGAAGTAGTTTAATACATAATGCTGATATTACATACCAGTATGTACATATGTTGTTTTTGTATGAAAAATGAACCTTTCCTTGGGCCTATCATTGTTTGGAAACAACTGTGTGACTAATATGATAGCCTTCAGAAAATACTTATAGCATTAACACTAGACATGAATCTAACAATATTGAAATGAGACAAAAATGATATTTAAGACAAAAAGGGGGGGGGGGGAAATGCAATTCTGTTGACTTTTTGATAATAATAATAAAAAACAAGAGGGCCAAGATGGCCCTAAATACGCTCACCTGAGGACATTTGTGCTGACCAAGTTTGAGGAAGATTGAATCAAAATTGTGGCCTCCAGTGTGTAAACAAGGTTTTTCTAAGATTTGACCTACTGACCTACTTTTCAATCGCTTTTTAGGTCTATTAGATTAATGATCTTCGATAATTTGTTGAAATTTCTGAAGAGAATCTTATACCTACCAAACTGAAACCGGAAATGGAGGGCTGAATAGTTTCCTAATTTTTCATTGGTTAATAATATCATAACCTAAAACGACCGAATGTGTTTTTATTACCAACAATACGATTATCTGTACTTTCATATCTTTCTTAAAGAAAACCTTTATTTAATATACAATTGACACAATATATTCTCTTAGTCTTTTTATCATTTTATTTAATCGTAGATACTGATTTTAATATAAAACATATATCAAGTATGTAATTTAAAGTAAAAAGTGATTCAATCAAGGGCCAAATTTTAACCATTATCTAGTCATAATCTCTCAAACTAGTAATATTGCAAAATATTTTTTTTATGATTGGTCTCTATGAATTATGTAGGTACGGACCACTAGACAATATTTCACATCAAATCTATAGATTAAGCTCTAGGTCTTTTCCTATGTAACTCTATGTGAAACAAGTGACCACTGGTGCGGGGTCATTTATCACCGTAAGGCTATGATTTGAACAACTGAGGTAATGAACCATTATATGATGCTAAATACCAAAAATCTAAGCTCTAGGCCTTCTGGATTTATAGAAGAATATTTTTAATGATTTTCCTATTTAAATCTATGTAAAACAAGTGACCCCTGGTGCGGGGGCATTTATCACCATAGGGCTATGATTTGAACAATCTTGGTAATGAACCATTAGATGATGCTACATACCAAATATCTAAGCTCTGGGCCTTATGGATTTACAGAAGAAGATTTTTAAAGATTTTCCTATATAACTCTATGTAAAACAAGTGACCCCTGGTGCGGGGGCATTTATCACCATAGGGCTATGATTTGTACAATCTTGGTAATGAACCATAAGATGATGCTACATACCAAATATCTAAGCTCTGGGCCTTATGGATTTATAGAAGAAGATTTTTTTAAGATTTTCCTATATAACTCTATGTAAAACAAGTGACCCCTGGTGCGGGGGCATTTATCACCATAGGGCTATGATTTGTACAATCTTGGTAATGGCCCATTAGATGATGCTACATACCAAATATCTAAGCTCTATGCCTTGCAGTTTTGCAGAAGAAGATTTTCAAAGTTTGAGTTTTTAAAATCTATTTTTAGCTCCTGTGACCTACTTTTTCAACCAATCTGAATAATTTGTACAACTTTGATAGAGGGCATCATAAGGATGATTCCTGTGAAGTTTGGTCAAAATCCCTTCAGCGGTTCAGGAGGAGATGTTCTTTAAAGCAAATTGTTGACGACGGACGCACGCACGCACGCACGGACGACGGACAAAAGGTGATCACAATAGCTCACCTTGAGCACTTCGTGCTCAGGTGAGCTAAAAAAGAATAAAAAAAACAAGAGGGCCATGATGGCCCTGAATCGCTCACCTGAGTACCATTGCTTCAACTGATGTCAAGGTTTTTAAACAGACAAGGATTCTGATATAACTTAATCTAAAACATTTTACCCCTGACAATACTACACACCAAATATCTAAGCAATGGGCCATATGGTTTCAGAGAAGACTTGGGCGCAGGGTCATTTATCACCGTAGGGCCAAGACTTTGAAAATCTTTGTAATGAACCATTAGATGCTACTACATACCAAAAATCTTAGCTCTAGGCCTAATTGATTCATAGAAGAAGATTTTTTAAGATTTTCCTATTTAACTCTATGTAAAACAAGTGACCCCTGGTGTGGGGTCATTTATCACCATAGGGCTATGATTTGTACAATCTTGGTAGTGGCCCATAAGATGATGCTACATACTAAATATCTAAGCTCTAGGCCTTATGGATTCATAGAAGAAGATTTTTTTTAAGATTTTCCTATATAACTCTGTGTAAAACAAGTGACCCCTGGTGGGGGGTCATTTATCACCATAGGGCTATGATTTGTACAATCTTGGTAGTGGCCCATAAGATGATGCTACATACTAAATATCTAAGCTCTAGGCCTTATGGATTCATAGAAGAAGATTTTTTAAGATTTTCCTAATAACTCTGTGTAAAACAAGTGACCCCTGGTGCGGGGTCATTTATCACCATAGGGCTATGATTTGTACAATCTTGGTAGTGGCCCATAAGATGATGCTACATACCAAATATCTAAGCTCTAGGCCTTATGGATTCATAGAAGAAGATTTTTTAAGATTTTCCTATATAACTCTATGTAAAACAAGTGACCCCTGGTGTGGGGTCATTTATCACCATAGGGCATGATTTGTACAATCTTGGTAGTGGCCCATAAGATGATGCTCATACCAAATATCTAAGCTCTAGGCCTTATGATTCATGAAGAAGATTTTTTAAGATTTTCCTATATAACTCTATGTAAAACAAGTGACCCCTGGTGCGGGGTCATTTATCACCATAGGGCTATGATTTGTACAATCTTGGTAGTGGCCCATAAGATGATGCTACATACCAAATATCTAAGCTCTAGGCCTTATGGATTCATAGAAGAAGATTTTTTAAGATTTTCTATATAACTCTATGTAAAACAAGTGACCCCTGGTGCGGGGTCATTTATCACCATAGGGCTATGATTTGTACAATCTTGGTAGTGGCCCATAAGATGATGCTACATACCAAAAATCAAAAGGCTAGGCCTTGTGGTTTCGGAGAAGAAGATTTTTTCAAGTTTTTCCTATATTAGCCTATGTGAAATCAAGTGACCCCTGGGGCGGGGCCAATTTTGACCCCAGGGTCATAATTTGTACAATCCTGGTAGACAGTCATAAGATCATGCTACATACCAAAAATCAAAAGGCTAGGCCTTGTGGTTTCAGAGAAGAAGATTTTTTAAATTTTCATTTTTAAAATCTATTTTTAGCTCCTGTGACCTAATTATGCGATGGACCAGAACCATTTATACAACTTTAGTAGAGCTTCATCCAAGGAACATTCCTGCAAAATATTTTTCAAATTGGCCAAGCCGTTTAGGAGGAGATGTTGTTTGAAGCAATTGTTGACGCCGGACGCACGCACGCACGGACGCACGGACGCACGCACGGACGACGGACGACGGACGCCGGACAAAAGGCGATCAGAAAAGCTCACCTTGAGCACGTTGTGCTCATGTGAGCTAAAAAGAGATGGCCCTGAAGTTGCTCACCTGAGAAAAATTGCCTTCATTTTCTGTACAAGTTACTAAAGTATAGAATAGTTGTACTGAATACATAGTCCATGAGATCATTTCAAACCCAACAGTACAGTGTTGACAGTGGTCAAAATTTGAAGTCAAACTTGACTGAGAGATTATGACTATAAATATTCTCAATGAAACTTCAAAATGATTACATAAGAAATGAAGATGCTAGAGTGTAAACACTGAAATCTGGTATTTTTCATTAATGAAAGTACCATAACTCCAGAACTAATTATATGATATTAGCCAAAGTCGAACTTGGCCTAGAGAGTATGGCTATAAACATTGTCATAAAGTTTTAAAATGACTGCTTAAGAAATGAAGATGCTAGAGTTGAAAGATAAATTTGGCATTTTTTAATATTAAAAGGGGCAAAACTCCTGACCTAATTGGCTGACATCCGCCATAACTGAACTTGGCCGAGAAAAATATGGCTAAAATTTAATTTTAAAAATAAGACTAAAGTGCAAACAAACTAATTGTGGACGACAGAAGGACAACAGACATTAATCAATCCTAATAGCTCATCCTGAGCAGATGTCGTTTCAAGATTATTCTTTTTTTAGCTCTGGCGGCCATCTTGGTTGGCGGATTGGTAGGATTTTAATTATTTTTGCTCAGTACCACCTAAGGGTCATTCCTGTAAAATTTCATCAAAATCTGCTCAGCGGTTAAGGAGGAGATGTCGTTTAAAGCAAAAGTTGACGACACACGCCGGGTGCCAGACAAAGACTGATAACAATACCTCACCTGAGCACTTTGTGTTAACAATTTATTCCTGATCACAATTTACTGGCTTTCAGATCAGTATGCAACTGGCTTCAAAGCTTAGAGCAAAATCTGCTAGAATTTAAGCCCTATAAGCAAATCTGACTATACACTTAACTGGTTTCAAATTCAGTGTTTTTTTTTTTGGAACCTTTAACAGGTGGTTTCCCCTATCCAAGAACTGGCATTTTTCCCAAAATAAATACATAATTTTTCAAGGAAATAGCTTTTTCTTCAAAAGAATTAATTCATGGAATTTTAATAAACTTGTGTTATTCTTATAATTTTAATGTTGATTTGAAACTTTCTGACATATACCCACCTATAATTAGGTAAATGTTTTGTTAATTTAAAACATTTTCATTACCTTTTGATATCCCAATTTTTGATTTATAACGCTAATATAAGAAAGCACTAGGCTGTAAAAAAATCACTGAAATTATATACATGTGTATGAATTTGTAAAGATTTTAGAAAGTACTATACAAAAGTATAACCCTATACCTCATGTAGACTCATTTTGATTCATTGGAAAACAAAAAAGACCCAGATCAGAAAGCTGCTTCTTCTAGCTGCCATCTGATCAGGATCTCCGCTGTTGGCTCATACAATTCTGTAGCTCAGATTCAATAGCCAGGATTCAATATTCTGCACAGCAAGTAAAATTCCATTGTTTAAAGTTCATTTAAATGAATATTCATCATAATTTTGTGCATGAGTATTCATGAGGTGATTGGATAATGCTGCACATTATGTGCAATGCTTGTTAAACATCATAAGAGCACTGACACATTCACAAAAATAAAACCTTGATGTTCATCATACACAGACCATATTTAAATGTTTGCGGTTATCCTATTTCCCATTATAAATACGCCTACTCAATATCTTTTGTCGAAAAAAAAGAAAAGAACCTCTACCTGCCCAAAGAAAACAGTGTGCAGGATCTTTATACAATAGCTTTATACAAACTTTTTCCAAAGTATGGCCAGATGTCTTGTCTAGACATGTAGCATTCAAAAACCCCAAAAAAGTTTAATTTGGACTAAAATTCACTATCAATGTATGTGACATTGGTCAGTCAAAATATACCGATACATGTAAATCTTAACTCATTTATCTGATATCACATAAACCTGTTATACAACCAGATGGGCAAAATCACAGGGTTTTCATTATTAAATATAACAAGAGATTCTTTTGGAAAAACAACTGATTTGACTGTGGGTCAAGGGAGATTGTGGACATTCAAAACTCTAAATATTGCCAAAATCAACTGATTTTCATTCAAATTTTGATCTAAAATCTAAAAATGAAAACAATGAAATCATGCCATTTTTCAAAAGAGGAGGCAGCACTTTTTCTAACTATATGGGTAAAACAGTGTGATTTACACATTTTGGGAAATATAAAATCCTGCAGTAAATGTAGATGTTAGAGGGGATGATACTAAATGTAACTAGTAATTGGTGTTGCACACAACACACTAGTCTCCTACCAGTGATATGCATAATTTTTCCGTTACCAAAGAAACCAAAATTTTGGTCCAAGAAAAAAAAAAAGTGATGTGCAGAATCTCCATACTGCCATCTTTTCATACACCAAATTTCATAATATTATCTTAAACAGTTTTTAAGTTATCGCGGGATCCAGATTTCCATACATCCGGACAGACAGACGGACAGACAGATGGAGGTCAAACCTATAGTCCCCGCCGGTTTAAACACCGGTAGGGGATAAATAAACAGACCCTAATAAGGAAAAAAAAATGCGCTGCAATCACTGTCAACTGAGAATCTGTATCTATTGTTTAGGGAAATGATTTTAGTCATTTAAAAATCTTAGAAAAATACAAATCTATGGAACTAATGGAAACTGGACATAACCCTCTCTCGCCCTTATTTAAGATTCACTGTCCGATGATGATACGTATCTTCTCCTCTTCGGACAGGGCACCTCTGAATCACTACTGTCACTTTCCTCCCGTCTACCACTATCCTGGTACCGGTCTCTCCTCATGCTTCGAACAGATGTCTTGTCCCCAGTCTCAGACCGCTGAGACCTTCCAGAATCTCGATTACTTGATCGTCGTCTTTTCCTCCTGTCCTCCTGTCCTCAAACATAGAGTCATTACAGCTGCTAACTGAATCAGACCTAAGCCTATTAAGTCTTCTTTCCCTGTTACTAACTCTTCGTTGTCTAGAATCACTCCTGTCCCGACGACGAGGCTTATAGGCTCTTGGAGAATCAACTTCAGTTTCAAATGATGGCGACCTTCGTCGTTTTAATCTTTCTCGACTTCTGGTTCGTTTCCTAGAACCAGATCGGGACCTATGTCGACTTCTTTCAGGGACACGTCTGGGTGATCGTGTACCTCTGCTTCTCCTCCTTTCTTTGTCTCTTTGGCTGTATTCCGGTGACTTTGAACTTCTTAATCTTCCACGATAGCCACCTGAAGGAGAACTGTACTTCTGTCTGTCTTTGATCCTGCTACAGTTCCGCCTTTTTCTATCATATGGAGACATAACATCACTTCCAGATTCTGAGTCACTCAATATCCTTTTAGGGACTGACTTTTTGGGTGTTCTCATTCTACCCTTCTTTATCCTCTGATTCTGTTCAGCATCAAAATCTGAGGAGTCGGGGAACTTTATTGGACTAAACTTAGATTCTGTCAAAAAAGAATGCTTGTTTAGTAGAGTTTTCTTTGGAGTGGCACTTTGCTTCTTATTTGGTTTACTTAAAATTTTCTTGTCAGTGACAGAATCTTCTTCCTCTGAATCTGAATCCTCTATCTCTCCTTCTTCACTTACTTCACCATCCTCCTTATATCCTTTTGTTATACTCTGTTCCTTAGCCTGATGTAAGGATTCACTTTCTGATTGGTTATCTAGTTCATTATTACCCTCTCCAAAGTCAAGAGTCATACTATCATCGTAATCTATATAGTCCATTGAATCATCATCTAAAAGTAAAAATTGATCCTCTTTTTCCGTCCCTTTTTTACCATCATTTGTGCTCAATTTGTGCTCAGATTTGTTCGTTGTAGTTCTCTTTTTACCATCTGGAGATTTCAGAACTGCTCTCTCACTATCTGTAACACTTTTATTTAGTTTTGTAACACTTTTATTTAGTTTTGTAACACTTTTATTTAGTTTATCACATTTTTTGTTTTGAAATTTATTACCAGTCTGTGAATTTACCAAATCTGTTGCGGGTTTCCCTCCTTTAGATTTAGTAGGTAAATGCTGCTTATTTACTTCAATTTTCCTTTCCTTACATTGTCTTCCAATATCCTGATTGACCTCTGATTTAACTTTTTCACTGCTTTTTTCCGTCTCAGGCAACTTTGGATTACTCACTGTTTCAGTTTGTTTTGTATCAGACACAGACTTACTTGCAGAAACAGAGGACTGAATTTTCTTGTTCTTTCCTTCATTATCATCACCTTTATTGTCTTTCACAATGCCATCAGTGCCTTCACTACTCCTAGTTTTCTGAATATCAGAAAGAGTAAAGGATTTCTTACTGTTCCCAGAAGAATCAGTGGATCCAAAGACTGCTTTCACAAGTTTTTCCGTATCATCATCTGTATCTTCAGTTATAATTGAGCTTTCCTCTGTATCTGACTCAGTCATTGAAGAACTACTCTCTGAGTGACTTACATCTTTCTTTTGTGGTTTAACTGTTCTTGGTGATTTTTTTCTTTGTGTTATTCCAAATGCTGAATCATTTAATTCCTTAGATGAGCTTGAGCTTTCATTAGGCTTGAATTTAGTTTTAAATTTGTCAGCAACTAAA
The DNA here is from genome assembly GCA_021229015.1 of Solen grandis. Taxonomy (NCBI): domain Eukaryota; kingdom Metazoa; phylum Mollusca; class Bivalvia; order Adapedonta; family Solenidae; genus Solen; species Solen grandis. Next base: position 23,160 of record JAIFHC010000268.1, on the reverse strand, counting down.
CTTTTCACTTTGGCATCGGTTAAACTCTTCTTTCTTTTCTCTGATGGAGAAATTTTAACTTCATCACTTTTTCTTCTGTTACTTTTCAGTGGCCTTTCTTTTAATGGTTCTTTACGGTCTTTATGGTCCACAAAGCATTTATTCACTTGTGAATATGTTGGAATTTTCACTTTTAAAATCAGAGGTTCTCTTTTAGATTTTGTTTTACTTTTCTGTGCTAGTCTCTGTGGAGATTTCTGTGAAGCGTTCAATATTTCTGGACTTTTAACTGCTTTCTGTTTAGCCTTTATCGAAGAAGACTTTGGACTCTTTGATTTTGCAACATTTTTACCCTGTTCCTTTTTATTCAGCACTTTTTCCTTACTACCTGATTCTTTATTTGACAAGGCAGAAAATACTGACAAATTCCGAGATTGCTTAGAAGCAAGTTCAAGTTTAGCAAGGTCATATTGGTCTCGTATGTTAAGCATTTTGTCAATTAACTCTTGTTCAGTGTCACGTAGTACTTTCACTTGACAAGGTTTAATCTTACATCCTTTATCAGTCTCTTCCAAATTTTTAGTCTTATTACTGTCCGATTTCTTGCCTTTCATGCTGTCACGAGATTTATTTTCCTTTTCAGAACATACTTTAGCAGAAGCACTTAACTGTTCAGAATTAGAGCCAGATTTTGCAGATTTTCTGTTATTTTCTACATTATCTTTGCTCTCCTTATTTTGTTCTTTGGAATTTTGTTTCTCTTTAACTGCTTCAAAAGGTATGTTTTCTTTCAGACTTGATACCTTTTTTCTGGGACTCTTTCTTAAAGAGGTAACACCTCCTTCCGAATTGGATCGCACATTTGTTGTTTCTTCTGACACATGATTTTTTTTCTTCCCTGAGACTGGTATTTCTCTTTCTTTCTTTTCAGTTTTAGGACTACAATCACTTCTTTCAGATTTTTTGTGACCTTTACTGTTACATGTTCTAGCTGTTTTATCACTACTTTTTGATTTTTCTCTCATTGCCAAGTTGCTATCATCTGAACTTTTCTTTGAGTCCTTCTTTCTATCCTTTGAAGAAATAACAATAGAATCAATACTTGAAATATTTGCACTTAGGTCAGATTTAGCACTAGCAATATTAGTTTCACATTTTTCATTCCTTTTTTCTGGAGACAATTTAAAGTTCTTAAACTTAGCTGCTGGTGAGAGAGTCTTAACTGCGCCACTTTTATACGGTACAATTTTCTGTGGAGTACTTGTATTCTTGCCAAGATTAATGAAAAAATCTGGTTGTTCATCTTGCTCTATGAACGGGTTTGGTTGTAACGACTTTTGACCTACTTGACAAATGACAGCGACAGGTGGCTGTGTTATAACAGGATTTGAACCACTGCTGCTGGTCTTCACTGGAATAGCCTTATCCAAACCACATTTTGGTGTTTTATTAGCTGTTACAGTCTCAGTTAAGATTGATGTTTTAATTTTACTGGAATTGGTCTTTTCTTCAGTGTATGCAGGTGGTTTAGCAACTGTTTCAGTCTTTTTCGTTGGCTCTTTCATCATCCGAGATTCATCATGCACAGCCTCTACACACTCATTGTCCCTATCATTATCTTCTATCACCTGACTTTCTATATATTTTTTAGATTTACATGAAACTTTCGCATTTGGTTCTTCTTTGTTTTCAGACTGTTTTATATGATCAGTTTTAACTGAATTACTGTCTGTCATAATATCTAATGTTTTAGGAGACTTCTTAACAGAAACAGAAGATGATGACGATACAGATGATGAATATGAACAAGAAGAACAGTCACTATCTGAATCTGAGGAGTCAGAAGAATAAGATGAGTACGATGAACTTTCATCAGAAGAATCTGATGAAAGTGACAAAGTGCTACCAAATACATTCACTTCATCTGAATTCTCTTTCAACTCATTCATGTCTTTTTTTGGTGCTAACTGACTAGTATTCTTTAAGCTTTCAGATTCATTACAAATTTCTATCCTTTCTAACTCTTTGCTGTCATTTGATTTCAACTTTTGAGGACTTGTCAAAACTTTTGAATCCACGAGTCTATCTTCAATATCACATTTACTGTTCTTTTTATTCAGATTTTCCTTATTTTTTGTGGAAAGAGAAGCATTGTGTTTTTCAGATGGCAAACACTCACCATTAATACTTGTTTCTAACTGTTTTGATTGCATCACTGTTTCTACACCACAAAGCAAGCTTTGTAACAAAAAAGATTTATCTACAGATGTATTTATCACACTTCTTTTACCAGGGCTATCATCATTGGGAGAGAGTACTTTTTCCTCCACTTTGTCTTTTACTTTTTCAGTACTTTGATTCTTAACATTACTTTCAAGTTCAGCATCAACTTTCTTGACATCGTTCTCTTTAACACGTGTACCAGTATTATCAACTTTCTCTGATTCTTTTACAACATCTGCTGTTTTCTCTGCTTTCTCAAAATTAACTAAGCCTGACAATTCACTTGTCTTTTCACTCCCATCTTTTCCTGTTTCAGGTTCATGATCACTACTATAGTCTGTGTCTTCAGAATCTGTGTATGAACCATCAGAATCAGAATCACAACTTGAACTAGACTCATCAGTACTTTCTCCTGACACAGAACTGCCTGATACACTAGAAGATGAGTTCCATGGCTCTGTCTGTTCAGAAATTACATTTGATCCAAAGCTGTCTTCCTCTGACTTATTAACATCCTCAACACAATCTTTCTTCTCCACCATGACATCAGTATTTACTTTTAGTTTATCTCCAGAATCAGATTTTCTCTTTGGATGCAAATGGCTCACTTTTATATCACAATCAAGTCTGCTGCAAACCCTGTTCTGCAATTTGGTGTCAGCAACCTTGTTCTGCAATTTGGTGTCAGCAACCTTGTTCTGCAATTTGGTGTCAGCAGATGCTGTAGTTACTTTACTATTCTGATTTTCTTCACCAATGCTTTTGGCATTTGCTGCATCTATTGTTTGGAACATTTCTGACAGACTATCTGAAGCTTGACTTGAAGCAACTGATGACACTGTCTCAACTCTTACTGACCTTATTGGAGACTCTGCTGGCAATAATTCAAGTTTTGAAGCAGATTTCTTGCTAATCACATTTTCTTTTATTTTACTTTCAGCTTCTCCATTGCAGTTTGTATCTCCATGGTTTACAGAAGATGATGAGTGTTTATCATAATTAACATTTGAAACTTGCAAATCATCTTCTTCAGTATCCATTTTCTGAAAAATCACTTCACTACTGCTAGCGCAGAGTTCAGCTTGAGCACATTTTGTGTCCAGGACGTCAACTACACTTCTTTCATTTTTAACCACTTCTTTTTCATCAGTTGAACATAGTTCAGCCTTATCTGTTTCCATCAATGTTTGTGATTCTGTAACATCCATTTCAGAGCCTTCATTTTCAGGTTCCAACTCTGACAGCAAGCTTCTTACTGCAATCTCATCTTCAGAGGCATTGTCTGCAGGAACCTGTTCATCTGTATCTTCCATCACTGATGAAGATTCCAACTGAGCATGTCCTAATAATTCAACATTATTTTCATTTGAAGGATTTCCTACACAATTATTGTCTAAAACATCACCGGAGTCCTTTATTTTCTTAGTTGTTTCCATGGCTTTCATACTTATCTTAACTGGTTCATCCTCCAATGACAAATCCAAGTCTGAATACTGAATTGATACTCTTTCATTTGTTTTATTCTGATCAACTGGTGCCTTTACTTTTTTATCAGCCACATCTCGACTCAGGCATCTTTCACCCACTTTTTCCTGAACTTGAGTTTTTTCTTTTCTTATGTTATTCTTCAACTGGGAAAGAAATGCTATTTCAGAATCTAAATCTACTTTAATATTCTTACTTCTTTTGGGAGTTTTTTGCTCAATTTTTGTCTCTTTCTTTTCATCATCTTTTTTAGCATTTGGAAGTGAACTAGCAAATTTATCACAAATGTCTTGTTTCGGTGCCTGTTCAGTCTTTTCTTGATGTTTCAAACGAAGTTTCTCCCTCAAGTCTCCACATTGTCCTTGGTCTCTCTGTCTTGTTCGAGATGATATGGGATCTTCTTTCTTTTTTTTTTTTTTTTTTTGTTTACATGTATTTAATTTTTTCTTCTCTTTTCTTTCTCTTCTTTCTCTAGAATGTTCATATTTTGAATCTAATTTCTTTCTATCTTTATCATCTCGCCTACTTGATTTGCCATATTTTCTACTGTTTTCGTCTGTTCCTTCAGAGTTACTTGTGTATTCTTGCTTCGATTTATTCCTCCTGTAGTTATCATTTACTTTCTCAGGTGAACTCACTGTTTTACTAGATTCACCCCTTGATCTATTTATGCAGTTTAAATTAGAAGTTTTCTCAGAATCTTTTAATGAAATATGATTTTCCTTTTTATCTTCGTCTCTCCTAGATGATGGCCTTCCTCTAATATCTTCATTATTCTCACTTTTCTTCCTTGATGAATTTCTTCTATCTCTATCAATGTTCACATCTTTATTGCTATGTTTTTTATCTCTATCATCATTTATGTCTTTGGTGCTATGCCTTTTATCTACATACCTTTTATTATCATCTTTCATCTTTGCATCACTTTCTCTGTCAGATTCATCTACCCTTGATAGTCTATTTGTCCATGAAGGTCGTTCCAGATTTTTGTGACACACAGATTCATCAACAGTATCTGTATCATCCCATGTTGACTCTTCTGAAACAACCCTCCGAGACTTGAGCCTGTTTCCCGCTGGGCTTGAGACAAAGATTGGTTCCAAGCTTGTGTCTATGGATGAGGAACTGAGACTCTCTGTCTTCTGGGTGTTCTGCCTTAATCTACTGAAGGAAGTCTGGGATTTTCTAGGCATCTGAAGTCGTTTCCTGAAAAACAATTGTTTTCCAAATTTTTTTAATTTTTTTTTTGCATTAAACTCCTATGATAGTGAATACAATTATTTCCAAGGAAATTGGAAAGACTATTTAAAAAGAATTCAGCATCAACTTTTTTCCACCATTCATTAAATGATAAGCATAATTATGAGAAAACAGAGATAAGGGTAGTATAACTGTTTAATTACCAAGTGTGTAAAATAATGCATTGCCGCCTCAAACACAGATTAACAAGGAAATGATTGGTAAATGAAAACTTATTTTCTTAGATATTTCTTACACTGAAAGCAATGTTTGTGTCCTATATTCATTGGTAAAGCTTATTTGATGTTAAAAAGTACTATATAAAGAAAATTTAAACTTAAAATAATTGTTAATTAATAAACACAAGACACCTAGTTATTAAATTGTATAAACTTATTAAATTAGGACATCTGAATGACTCATGAATATGGTGATTGTTCTGAGGTCGTTTGGGGATTTTTTTTATGGTTTATCCCATCCAACCTCAAGGAATTGTGAGACCACAGTAGAAGTTTAATTAATTACTTAATGTCTAAGTTATAAACTTTATAGTGTCTTCTCTGCTCATAGTTTTTATTTACTGAAGACAGTTTGTCTCAATCAGAAAGTTATGTATAGTGTATCTTTAATAATGTATTTTCTTATATTCTTCAAAAAGAAGTAACAGAAAAACAATATGGCGACAGTGTCCTATGTTGCTCACTTGAATATCATTAGCCTACATAAAGCCATATAGGTCACTAAAGACTTAACTAGGTCACTAAAGATTTAACTCTATCATCCTTAACATCAGCCAGATTCAAGATTATAAAAGTAAATGAGCCCTATATGTGGAAGACTCATTTATAAACATATCGACTTGACTATTTGAGTTTACCGACGCTTCAACAGTATTTCAGTCATAAAGCGACATTCAGCTAATTACAGGTGGAGGAAAACCCCGAATGCAGAGGCATCCGGGTAGAACCACGGACCTACAGCAAGCCAGCTGGAAGGCTTCCTCACATGAAAATCCGAATGATCCTGCCCGGATTCGAACCCACACAGTGAAGGGCTGAGTGAGTGTTAATGTCATGGACTTTATCCTCTCAGCCACAGAGGCCCCTATCAACTTTGCTTTTGTAATTATGGTAAAAGGTTCAAAAATAAACTAGAGGCTTTATCTTCAAATGAAATTTCTGTGTAATACTGTAAGAAAACTAGCTGACATCTTAAATAAGGGGCTTCATTTTATAACCAACATCATTTGACAGTTACTGTGAATCACTTAAGCAACACACCAAGGGAGACAACCCATGTCAAAATTGTTTAAAATGGTATTTTGGTTATTTCCCTTGAATTTGCATATAATTATTTACTACACTAGTAAAGGTGCATGTTTTTTCCAGTATACCTGTAAACCAGGCTCTGAAGAAGCTTGTGGTAAGAACCGGTAAAAGGAGGAATAATACAAGTACTTGGCGGTTTCTGTATAACGGAAATAAACAAGTATAAATTTTCAATTTTCCTTATTACTGATAATTTTTTTGTTAAACAATATCAAAAATGTGTGTAGGTATGGTATGTTTGCATCCTTTTCCATTCAAATATTAGAATATACAATTTTATTTGAAGATATTCACTTGTTACCACAAATGACCTTGAAAGGAATTTAAAAAAAGTTGACAGCGACGAGCATGACAAATAATTCATGAGAAGGTATACAGATATAATGGCACATGCAAAGATGTTTTTTTAATAAAAATATTTACAATTAGATTTTAATTGTGATCAATGCAGTAATTTTCAAACAATTTCCAAGCAAAAAAAATATTACTATCTTATACATGTAATATGAATTTATATCAAAGTAATGATTTCACCTGTTCTCCTGCAAATTCACCTGGCCCTAATTCCACCAGCACTACTTAGCACTAAGTAATACTTAAAATCTTAAACTAGGTAGATACACATCCCACCATTATTATTTTATGAAATATTCAAATACACAACTAAGTTAAAATGAATTATTAATACCCAAATAACTAACAATACAATAAAAAAAAGTGTTAATAAATGAAATATTTGGTTATTTTTATTAGAGAAACGAAAATAATTCAACCCTAGATATTTAGAGGTTGTAATTTGTTATGTGAAAAATAACAACATACATTCTTTTGACAGAAACTTGTGTTCAGTGATATTAAAAACACTATAATAACAATAAATACTGATTATTGTATTCAATGTCTTACTTGTTTTCCTTTGCAAAATTTTAATATATAAAAAGTCTTCAACACAAGTCCCGAAATATTTTGTGCAGTCTACTGTGGTACATACCAAGGTATTAACCTAAAAACTGTGGGACAGTTCCAACCCATTGCCCCAAGATCTAGAAATAAGCTAACTAACCCCTTGGGGATGGGGGAGGGCTAATTTTTTAATTTTTAATGGATAAACTTTGTTGAAGAAATATTCGTAGCGGGGCATTATTTGTACCATATGAAACTGAACTCTAACCACGAAACATAAAGAGAGATCAGAAAAGCTGCTTAAATCTTGTTTCCCCCTCAATGTAAAAGAAAATTTCAATATAATTTCATCATACCTTAGAGAAGAAATTTCCTTTTCCTTCCTGGTAATTTCTATACGTGCAGTCTTCAGCAAACTCGACATGTTTTTCTCTACCGTCTCTTTGGCCACAGTGTGTTGCTTGACAACCTTCCTAAGTGACTGGTTCTCTGTCTCAAGGGTCCGCAGCGTCAACATTGCAGTTTCTAGCTTCTTACACAGCTGCACAAAAAGCAACAGGATATCCTTAGAGCAGTTACTGAGTAAAAAATGAACTTGGTTCTTAACAATCTCATTAAAATCATATCCTAATTTGCACTCTTCTACAATCTGCGATTAGGATCTGACACCATCCCATTAGGGGTCACGTCAGATTGACTTTTTAATAATTTATATGCATAAACAAGTGCTCAATTTCAAACCATCTAAATAGTGCGTTTCTGACTGACTTCGGTAAAACATAATTTACATTTGTCACAGGGTGAGAAAAATTTGCAGCTTGACCAGGACTCAAACCCAGAGCCTTTTGCTTACAGGGCGAACGCTCTACCGAATGAACTACCCGGCCACTTAGACATCTTTCTACCCTATGTGAGATTGATGCGGTTACTTCCTCCTGATATACCGTACCATTCTGTAGCTGCCGGTTTGACTAGCTTATACAAAGGTCAATCAAAGACAACCCTCTATACGATGTGGTCAGATCGAGTTATCATACTGAATCTGATTTTAATGAGATCGGGTTCTTAAATGAATGTAACTCGTCCTAAGAACTAGTTGGGTGTTCTCTAGCCTTCAGTTTAGGTTAGTACTCAGGATTCAGAACTGTTCACAACTGTTAGGGAGATGGTTCATTACTTGCATTCTATAACAGAGTTTAATATTGTTTTGTTTTTTTATCATTTTGGGGTCATGTGTCCCCTATTGGTAAGAACTTGGGGGTCATTTGACATTCAGGCAGATCCTTCCAGGAGCTGTATAATTAGGCAAAAAAAACAAAAAACAAGAGGGCCATGATGGCCCAGAATCGCTCACCTGATTATAAAGTGCAACATATGTTGGATTTTTCATATTGACCTACTTTTTGACCCCACATGACCCACTTTTGAACTTGTCCAAGATTTTATGGAAACAGACATTCTGTCCAAGTTTCATGAAGATATGGCCAAAAATGTGGCCTCTAGAGTGTTAACAAGGTCTTTCTAAGAGTTGACTCATGGCCTACTGTTTGACCCCACATGGCCCAAATTCTATCTTGTCCAAGATTTTATAGAGACAAACATTCTGACCAAGTTTCATGAAGATTATGCCAAAAATGTGACCTATGGAGTGTAAACAAGGTTTTTCTAAGATTTGACCTCATGACCTACTTTTTGACCCCACATGGCCCAAATTAGAACTTGTCCAAGAATGATGATAGGGCCAAAAATGTGGCATCTAGAGTGTGAACAAGGTTTTTCTAAGATTTGACCTCATGACCTACTTTTTGACCCCATATACCCAAATTTGAACTTGTCCAAGATTTTATGGAAACAAACATTCTGACCAAGTTTCAAAAAGAGTGTTAACAAGGTTTTTCTAAGATTTGACTCATGGCCTACTTTTTGACCCCACATGGCCCAAATTCTTACTTGTACAAGATTTTATAGAGACAAACATTCTGACCAAGTTTAATGAAGATTATGCCAAAAATGTGACCTCTAGAGTGTTAACAAGGTTTTTCTAAGATTTGACCTTGTGACCTACTTTTTGACCCCACATGACCCAAATTCGAACTTGTCCAAGAATGATGATAGGGCCAAAAATGTGGCATCTAGAGTGTTAACAAGGTTTTTCTAAGATTTGACCTCATTACCTACTTTTTGACCCCACATGACCCAAATTTGAACTTGTCCAAGATTTTATGGAAACAAACATTCTGACCAAGTTTCAAAAAGAGTGTTAACAAGGTTTTTCTAAGATTTGACTCATGGCCTACTTTTTGACCCCACATGGCCCAAATTCTTACTTGTACAAGATTTTATAGAGACAAACATTCTGACCAAGTTTAATGAAGATTATGCCAAAAATGTGACCTCTAGAGTGTTAACAAGGTTTTTCTAAGATTTGACCTTGTGACCTACTTTTTGACCCCACATGACCCAATTTCAAACTTGTCCAAGATTTTATGGAGACAAACATTCTGATCAAGTTTCATGAAGATTGGCCTAAAAATATGGCCTCTAGAGTGTTAACAAGCCAAATTGTTGACGACGCACGACGGACCATCACAAAAGCTCACCCTTGAGCACGTTGTGCTCAGGTGAGCTAAAAAAAAATAGTTCCATTTCTGGTCACCCGACCAAGCCTCTTTTTTAACGACCCACCCTAAAGTTATTTTTACCTTTCCGCTTTTAAAAAAATATATCCCCTTTCTTTACCTTAAGTTTTTTTATGTAAAAAAAAATAAATAAAATCCCAACCTACCGACCCTCTTTTTTATTTGCTGGAGACCAGAAACGGAACTTCCTTTTTTAGCCTTAGGGTCTTCTGTTTGCTCATACAATATTGGAAGTTCAGACACTGCACGAGGGCAAGGAAGAATTCTTGATTTTATATACACCTTTAAAGTTCTGTTATTTACTACTCCTCAGGTTATGAACTTGAACATGAATATTCATGAGGTCCTGTGTTCAAATAAGTCAAATATGATGTTTAGTTGCATGAATATGAATGATATTATTATTACTGTGTGTGTGTGTGTGTGTTTGTGTGTGTGTGTGTGTGTGCGTAAAATTATATTACCTTTCACAAGTGGTGAAAAATAAATCAAAAATGGCACATCAATCAGAAATGAAATGGGTTTTGCATTCTATATACATGTACTATGATAAAACAGGGATGCAAACACATCAAGAAAATATGATATTACAGAAAGGGTCAATAGATGTTCTTTTTCAGTGACTGTGTTATAAAGGGGTCCTTTTGACATTTTAACAGAAAATGTCACATTAGAATGCTTAAAAATAATAAATGTTGCAGATTTTATTGATAAATGCGAAAAAACATGCCAATTCTTTCCAAGACACAACTATTTTTTTTCTCTCAATTTTTTTGCATTTCCTATCTTAGATAAAAGTATTAACCCTTCTAGGAGATATTATCTCTCTACAGTTTAAGATTTATTTTCTCCTGTGTATGTATTACTGTGTGTGTCAAGACTTTTCCTCAAAATGATGAGACTAAATAATTATTCATTTATAACTTTCTCATTCTTTTACCCAACTGCTAGTATGAAACAAGATGCCTTACTTCCTTGTAAGAGTCCTCCTTCTGTTTCACTTCTTCTGTGATGATGTCATCATACAGGTCAAGGTCAGTAGTTGTAGTGCCCAGGTCACTCTCTTCAACCTGTAACTCAGTCAATATATTTACCATAAAGCTTAATTTGCATTCATAATGCTACATATGGGATCCAAATCTAGACATCCCATTACCATGTCAAGTTCTAGAACTACCCTTAAATGTTGAATGCCAAGCAAGCAACCTTTAACCCTTACCATGCTACTAGATTTCTTAATTGGACTTGTCCTTTTTTCATTTTGGACTGTGCCATTAGTTGTTCATGGGGGTGCTTGCAGAAAATTTATTGACTGAATAGCAAACAGTGCAGACCATGATCAGACTGCACGGACAACCAACAGCATTTTAAGGGTTAAAAGTATGATTTTGGATGACGCTGGTATGTTGTAGGATCTAACAGTAGATGGAGACACCTACAAATTAGTGGACTCCTTCTGTTACCTGGGTGACACCCTGAGCAAGGAAGGGGGTGCAGAATCAGCAGTGACAACCCGTATAAGGAGTGGTTGGCTCATCACCATTCCTCAAGGCCTTAATCTTCAGGTAGCTTGAGCAAGACCAGCAGGTCAACCAAATAAAAGACCTGGCTTGAATCAGTTACAGCTGATATGTTGGACCTTGGCATCAGCGCAGTGGAAGCCAACGACAGAGATAGATGGAAAGAGGCCAGTGTTGGAGCAAGGTCCAACCTAGGACATCCCTGAAAGTCGCCTAAACGATGATACATATTAGAACTCCAAGAAAATGCAGCTAAAGTTAACTATGCAAAGCACTAAGTATTGATTGGGAAAAGTGCAGGGATGTAAACTTCCACTGGCCAGCATTTCTTCATATTTTTCTTGATTTTACTATCTCAAATTTAAGAAGTTTGAGAATGGGATAACAATGATATAGGAATTTTACTACCCTTCAGTGTTCAATTGAATATTGCTATACTGAAGCTGTTATAATGGCTCTAGCTGTATGTGTCAGGTGAAATCAAGAGTGGGACTTTTTGGATTAATGTGTTGCTGTGGTGGTTGATCACAAAGTTGATAGCCTGGTACCCTTTTCAGATATTTTTGCTTTAAAAATAGGACCAATGACTGGCACTTCCCAACTTTCAGAGCTTTTTACTTCTAAGGAAGAGACCTTTTTACCATTACTTGTGATATAACTTAACGCGCCATTTTCTTGAGTTTGTGGTAAGACTAATTCTGGGGGAGTTGTACTGTTGTAGTAAGTCCAGGGTGTAGGTCATCAGTTGATTATTCCTTTGTGTGTGTATGTGTTATGTTTTTTTTTTAATGGGGTTAAGTGACCATTAAATTTAGACACATTTTGAAATAATTGGACATTTGTGTGTCATATTGTTTTTCACAACTCATCACTCATTCTTTAAACAGAAAATCCTACCCAACTTACCCACTTTAAAATAATCTGAGCCAAGTGACAGCAAACAACTTCATGGACTGACTTGACTTGATTATTTGAGTTTACCGTCGCTTCGACAGTATTTCAGTCATACAGCGACGTCCAGCTAATTACAGGTGGAGGAAGACCCCGAATGCACGAAGGCATCCGGGTAGAACCACCGACCTACCGCAAGCCAGCTGGAAGGCTTCCTCACATGAAAATCCGAATTACCCTGTCAGGTTTCGAACACATGCGAAGAGGGGCTGAGTGAGTTCTAAAGTCAACGACTTTACCCTCTCGGCCACGGAGGCCCCACTTCATGGATTACCTAATCACAATCTAAACAGTAAACCTCAACTATAAAATCACCATTAACTCAAATTCAATGTCAATGAAGCAATAGTAAGTAGATTTGAGACCTGTTAAAAAAGTATCAACAACAGAACTGTACCTCACTCTGTGGGTTAACAGTATCATCGGTGTCTTCCTGAGTTGTGGTGAATAAATCATCATACAGGGCATCTTCTAAAGAAACAAAAAAAAGAACATTCATTACTTTTGATCGGTCCACATGAAGATTTATTACCATTATAAAAGTTTGGAAGCTTTAGTCTTTGTGATTTTAATTAACAAGAGTGTTCTCTGGAACACATATGTCACCTACAGAAGTATGATAGAAGTGGTGTGACTGACAGACTGACAGATGGACAGAGAGACAGACTAAGGAAAAGTGATCCCTATATGTCAACTCTGCTTACAGCAGGTGACACTAAAATCATGTCTTCAACACAAGCTTTATTTTCAAATTTGATGATGTTTTTAATGTTGTGTCCTGAAATTCTTTGACTATATACATGCTAAATCATAACAATCGAACATAATTAAATGCTTTCATAGGACACTGAATTATTGATACATGCACACTGATACAAATCAACTTTATTTGTATAGAAATATCAATTTGTCTGTCTGTTTGTTGGATTTAACATCGCACCAACAGTCATTTGGCGACGATGTCTACTTGAGACAGAAATAGTGCTGCCACAGTGCAATATCATACCATTGACATATGGTATGATACCACAGCCAATGGCATGATACCACAGCCAATCACATTACCCAAACACTGCACAAACCAGTCCTGGAACTATCCTTATAATTATGCTGAACTCCAAGCAAAAAAGCTATTGCAGTACCATTTTTAATGACTTTGGTATGTTGCGACCATGACCTTTTGGTCCTGATGCAGACTCTAACCACACAGCCACCAGGGACAGTAAAAATATCTGTGATATAACTGATATGATACGTTTAAAATGAGATTCCCATCTAAACTTTGTTTTTCTGACAAAAACACAGGTGTCAACACAGTGTCCTAGCTAGGACAAAATCGTAGGGCACAGCACCCTGCATGCCTCTGTTGGCACAGTTTCACCCCATTCTTTTCATCCTAGCCTTAACTTTCAGTATCTTTTTATTTTGCAGACAGGCGGTTATTTATCTAAACCGAACACGTTACTTCCAAATATGATAAAACAGAATACACACCTTATTCCAGCCATCCGATAGGTAAAATACATTTGAGGCTTATTCTCCCATAAGCCTCATCTTATTTTTAGTTAGCTTTATAAAATACAGTGTCAATACTTCTATAGATTAGTCATTTGGAGACAGAAAAAAAAAATGACTGACAAAAAAGATCAACAAATGAAATGAAAAAATGTTCAGAGAAGTGGATAACTGTCATGATTTTATCATGTTCAAATTAACAATCTCTGAAGATTTAGCATGTGAAAAGCATGCATAAAATTATCACATTTTTTTTAATATAATTATACTTCTGGTGTGTTTGAAGAAAGTCAGGAAAAAGCATGTACTGATTTTCTTGTTTACAGCAATTCAAAGAACACTCAAAAACTCAGTGATGTTTTGAAATATGAAATAAGAAAGCCCAGTTGCCCCTTTGGACCACTAGAATCTTGCTTTTACCAAATCCTGGCTTGACGATGCTGCAGATCATGTATATGCCTTATGTTTTTGTGTGTGAAAGGTTATTTTCATCTTTCATTCTGAAATAATGTTAGCACTGTGACTCGTTTTCCATCAAAGCCCTGTATAGAGCTCTGCTAAATATTTCTTTCCCTAAGGAATGAATGACATTCTATAAAAACGGTATTGAAATTATTTTAAATACACTGACCCCCAGATGATTGGTTTTTGCTATCATTATCTGCCATGGTTAATCATTCACCTGAAATACAAAAACAAAATGGTTTAGCCAATAATACATTATGAATACATTATTTCATATGAATAATTACACTATATAACAAATTTGGTTTTAATTTTAAAGTTACCTGTGAATTAATACACAAAGACAAAACGGTTAAGAGAAAGGACAGAGAGAGAGGAACAAAATTTTGAACAAAAGTTGCACAGCCAAACTGGAAGTGTGGTATTTATTGAAGACACTAACTTCCACTTTCATGTCAGAATGAAACAAACATAACAGGGTTTTCAATGACGCACAAAATCGTGCGTTTTGACGCAAAATAATCGTAAATGACCCCCATGTTGAATGCTAGTGCGCCGTCAATGATGCATTTTCAAAACCAGGTTCTAAATATAAGACACATTCGATTGATATCAAATAGATGTCAGTTTAAACCTACTATATGTGTTTCCTTTATTCTGGAAACAACATGTGATGTTCCAGATGCATGTTAATTTTATTTTTTCTGCTTCGCTCTGAATAACAGATCAAGATATGGGACTTTCAGTTTCTTAAATTAGTACCCAGGCTGCCGGCATTGCACAGAACGATGGCCTCACGTCGTTGTCGTCCGGGATATTAGGCTGTCTATTTACGTGCATGGAAGCATGTTTTTATTTATGAAGACTAGACTTACTTTGATTTTTTCTCACCATATATCGCCCTTTTATATATTTGGATAAATTTTATCACAGAAAAAATTTCCCTTTATAAATTAGTCTGATGTTCCGATACATTCTGTACAACTTAGTCCCAACCAATGATGGAGAGTTGTTGCATAGCAACGTCATTCGGATCATCGCAAATGCTGCAACAATGACACATCAAAATCTTCAGTTTTTCTTTTCAAAAGAGAACTCGGAAACGGACAATGCCAATCGTCCTGGTCCATCTAATTACCAAGATTTGTCATCAAGTGAAGTTACTGTTGCTGAGCCTGATAGTCCATCGGCTAAGAGAATAAAGACTGTTCCACGGGGCTTGCTGCAAGCATGTCCCCCTAAAATTTCAAATGACCCCTATATCAAATAATCGAGGGGACACATGTCCCCAAATAGTCCTATAAATAAGCCTTCGCATATCATAATTCACCTTTAACATTCAATAGACTGATTTTTAACATTTTTACTTCAACAGATATGCGAAGTCTTATGGCTTGCCATAGAGGTCCATGTAGCAAAACATTAAATTAAGTATACGTGACTGTTGACAAAATAACTCCCATATATGGAAAACAAACACAAAAACATATTAATTGGTCACATTAAAATTTGAAATATTACCATTATAATGTCAAAAAATCCTTTTGTAGTTGACACATCAATTGATGTAGTCATTTGTCCACCATCTTGCTGTGTAAATCAGTGTTATATAAAATATACGGAATAGCCGAAAATATTTAGACGAAATAAATAAAGTCAAACTAACGATGTTGAGTGGGACAATTCTCATTCACTCATATATTATCATCTGTCATATCGCTCACTATACGATATAAACGTTTCCAACATTGGAAATGTTTATTTTGGACTTTGAACACAATATAGTTAACAAGACAAACTTCATCTAACCGAAATTCGTGTTCCCAGTTTAACCATGACTGTACACATTTTTTTCGGAACACTCGGTGTTGTTTGTACGTAATGGAGGATATAAACTCAAAAAAGGAAAGTGAAGTTTTTGATAAAGTATTTCACCCTCTTAATGTCTATGTATGACAATTTCCTTAACTAACATGGTAAATTATTATGTCTGCTATAAGTTTATTGCATTTTCATAGTGAATTGCCAATTTTTATGCCTATGATAAATGGAAATGTAGCGCGTAAGAATTCACGCGGAGTTTGCTACATCAATGTATATGGCGAGCCATAAGACATAGCGTATCAAGGAAATGTCAAAATAGTAAAATCGATACGCTATGGCTTATTTATAGGACTAGTCCCCAAAATGAAAATGTATATATTAAACCCTGCATAACCACAATTCTTTAGTGCTATGTGAACAAAACACAGTAGTTCAAAATGTAAATGGGAAAACAATAAATTTTCAACAGACATTTTTAGTGAAAATCATAGATTATCGGGCTACTGTTGGTGGATCACTGTATAGCTGATTGTTATTGATGAAGGAATTTGTATTCTAAGCCACATAGATTGTGATGAAATGATGTCTACTTAATGTAACACAAATAGTTACGGACATGTAATCATCTCCAAAAGATTAATAGTCAACACACTACTGTTGTGGTTAGTTTGTTGTGATCTGTAAATCGCAACAAACAAACCAAAACAATTATTTTAATGAACGTGTCTTTACTTTTTATTTTTGTCTCATAGTTTGATAACATGTCCTTATAATTTTCACATGATTGAACAACAGATGTTCAACTTTGAGGGTTGTATTCTTGTAATAACTATTTCTGATCGGATTGTTCATTCACAGCACTTTACTCCACCCACTCTTTGATATTATGGCGCGAAATGATAAAATATTCAGAACATAAAAAATCATAGAGCTAAACATTATTTCTTTGTTTACCTGACGGGAAACAAATAATCACCTCGTCAGAATTGCAAATTCAGTAACAGCATATCTTACCTAGTCATGAGAGACGCACAATAAACAAACGTTTCTAGTCACTTTTTCACTCAGTCCATCTTAAGACGGCTTGTTTGATTACTAAAGTTAATCTCTCAAAGATGTAAAGATTAATTTACTACGACGATGTAGTTAAGAAAAAGAAGATAAATAAGGTCTCTTAAAAGTTCATAAATATTATTCATATCTATATAAAAAATCAGGGGTCTGGTTTAAATTCTCTTTCCATATAGATAGTATGTAGAATACCAGGCAATTATGAACGAATCGAACATTCCCCAAATGTCCGTGGTCGTCCGTCACATTCGTTCGGTTAACTCCGTGAGTGGCTCATTAAACAGCGAGTACCAACGAAAACCAACGAAATACGGATTCTACATCAAATTAACTATATTAAAACCAAATATAATATTATTTAAAATGAATAAAAGTTTACTACACATTTAATACAATAAAAATTACATGAAAATTATCAGTTATATTATTTTTAAAAATATGGGCATAATTGTTCCGTGTTACCGATGTCTCTTTACTTAGTGCTAGTTAGGTTAAGAGTAACCCTAGTATAACCAGAAAAGTCATGCAATGCATTTTATGACATGCATTACATGTATATAAATAATTATTACGGATCAAAACGGATTAAAAAAAACAAAAAACATAATAATCACGAAAAACAGTTTTGATGTGTGAAAACTTAGAGAGAGAGAAGAAAAGAGGAGAAAATGATGTATAAAGAATGTAAGAGATGGAAACACGAGAAAAATCAGTATGACCAAATCATCCGAAATAAATAGAAATAGATCTACCATTAAGTCAAACGGGTCTGGCACGAAAGGTTATATATCATATATAGTGAAATATGACCAAACTTTCGTGCCAGACCCCTTTGCCTTAAGTATGTGGTTCACCATCGTCGGACACCCAAAGTCATTCGTTCCGTTATTCCCTATTCATCATTCATGTGAGGATCCAGAGGGGGATACCGGAAGTCCGGACTCGCCCCTTGGGTTTTGGCTGTTATGCTTAAAATATGTATGAAAAAAGGGGTGGTAGGTAGGGGCATGAACTATGTTTAAAATCCAGTAATCTAGTGTTTTGTTTGACCTCAAATCACGGGGTCACAACCCCCCCCCCCCCACACACACACACACACACGTTGAATTTCATAGTTGGAACTGGGCATGGTAATTATCCTTGTCGGAACCCCCAAAGAGAGAGAGAAAATAAAGAGACAAACCAGTATTATCTTTCATTCCATTGATAGAAATGACGATATTTATAAAACCTGTGCTTCCGAAGTAAATCCTTTCTCCAATCAGAAGGAAAGAAAAGAATGACGTAATAAAGGCAACGTCATCATGACGCAAACTTAATTAGATATTTAAATAATTTGAATTTACTGATTTAATAGTGGCACTTAGATCCGTTATTTTTCAATTTGCATGTTTCATTTTTCAAAATGGATTCAGGAAATGACTTTTTCTGCAAAAAGAAAGGTTTCATGAAAAAGAAGAAACGGAAAAGAACGGTTATTACACCGGAGGAAAGTGAGATCTTGGAGACCTCGTACCAAGCTGAAGCAAGACCAGATCGACTACGGAAGCTAGAATTGGCCAAAGAATTGAACAAGCCGATCATTTTCGTGTCGATCTGGTTTCAAAACAGACGGGCGAGGGAACGTAAGATGGAGTCAGCTTCCGTAAGAGGGACAACAGAAGACGGAAGTGACCATGATCTTCCACTGGATCTTCGAAAGCCTGTCAATAAAAACTGTCCCGAGAACAACATAGGTCTGATCAAGGTATGAAAGCTAGCTAACTAGATTTAATTATGATATATAGAAAGCCAATTAATTTAGGAAATTGGGTCATAATTTTATTTGTGCTGCTATTATCAGGTTAGCTCAATTAAGGTCAAGTTCTATCATCGCCATTTATAAAAAAAAAAAAAAAAGCGGTTTTGTTTGGGGTCGTTTAATCAATTAGCAATTAAATTCTGCTTATATTATTTAGATCCACATAACTGCACAACTAAATCTAGATTTATCTTGAAGCTGATTCTTACATGTAAGACGATGTCTGTACCGTATAATAATGTGGTTGGTTTGTGTTAAATAATGCCACAGGCAGTCATTAAAACATTATTTTTTTTTACTGTTGATTGGGAAACAATTTTAAGTTCTTTCATCTTATACATATCTCAGGCCTATCTCTCTCGGCTTTTACTTGGTTGGACCAGTACTTCGGAAGGCCATGAAAAATCCTCGCGCCAACGGGGTTCGAACCCACAACCTTAGATGTGCAGTAATTTACATTACCAATGCACCACGGTGTTCAGTCATTAACATACTTTTGTTGACTGCACGTGGCAGCCATATACTGGAACAACCAATTCTGAAAGGTTATATATGTGAACATTGAAATTAAACATTGTTATATAGACACTGGCTTTCAATTTTGCAATATAATATATAGACTGTGTGTAACGTTATATACCCTCTGGGTAATTTCGAAAATAATATCTTCTAGATCTAGGTCTAAAACTATATAAATAAATTTAGAACAGATTTCTCTAAAATTATAAAGATCTATAGAATAACTAAAACATAAGAATTCCGAAGGAACCCCCAAATCTACATAAACACAAATATTTGAGGAGCTTTTCAAATAAATAGACAGCTCTTCAATTAAATTATTGATATCTCAAATCATTAGATCTAATTGAACTATTTGTACAGAGCTTTTTAGATAAAATGTTTGTGTGTTTGTAGCTTTGACGTTTCATAAGGTCCAAAAGTCCTTAGTAGATTTATCGCAGTAATAAAATAATTAAAAATATCTCGTTACCCCCTCAGAGTGGGTGCGTGGTTCGATCCCCTCTTTTCCATCGGATGGTGCGGATGGCGGCTGCAGCTGAAGGCGGAATCCTCCCTCTGGACTGCCCGGATGTGAGTCAGGCCATTACAGACGCTTGTCGCGGCATTAAGTTACAAGACGCTAGACTGGTCTATCATTTAACCAACGGTTTCGAACTTGATACCCTTTAAAAACGACTTCATATAGGAGATAGATCTACGTTTTTTCCGTAGGTGAAGTATCTTTATTTTTACGAACAGTGTGTGTGTGTGTGTGTTTTCTTTTCTTTTCTTTTTTATTTCGTCAGACGACAAAGGAAGTTGAATCACGGATTTTAAAAGATTATTGACCTTATACCGATAAAGTTAAATCTACTACATTACATTTCGGTATTTTTCTCTATTATAAACTACTAGTAAAATACGATGAATGCAAACTTATTTATCAGTGTTATAACCTACGATGCATTAAAATATATGTACATTGTTTGCAAGTGTGTTTGATTACTTTGTTTAACGTCCCACCGTAGACACGTGTCACCACACTCAGTCACAATATAACAAGTCATGAAACTACTGCCAAGCAAGGGAGCAATACCAGTATCATTTTTTACGACTTTGGTATGTCGCGGCCGGGAATTGAACTCACGACCTCCCGATTCCGAGGCGGACGCTCTTACCACATGGCCACTGGAGCCGATACATCTGGAATTGATAAACATAATAATTGTTATGCTAATTTTCTTATTACAAAGTAATGTCATGCTTAAAAAAAAACAAAAAAAAAACAAAAAAAAAACGAACTTCATGAAAGTCAAGGTTGGCTTAGATCATACAATGTAAAATAAAATATGATCTCTTGAAGTAACACACGAGTATATATACATATAGTCCTTAAACCAATAGCTTAACACTCATAATAAAATGATTAACAATGCCATTCAAATATGAATTATAAGAGACTATCATCGCATATTACAACTGCAAGTGTTGTACATATTACATAAATAACATCATTTACAGACGTAAACCAATATATATGACACACACATGCATGGGCAATTAGAAAGTGATTCATTGTAAATTATTAAAGTGGTGATAAGTGGATTAATTCGTATTTTTGCAACAAAAATCCTTAACATTTTAAGTGTAATTGGAAAGAAAGAAAAAGGTTAAATAATGCTTGGAATCAACATTAACATAACCCATTTTGATATAAAAATGGCAAATAGAGAAAGAGAGAGGGAAATAAAAGGCAAATAGAGAGAGAGAGAAGAGGGAGGGAGAAAGAGAAGTAAGATACATGTAATTGATCATGGGAAATCACATTAACATAACCGTTTTGCAAACAAAATATAAATATATATAAGGTAAAGCTTCAAAGAATTTGATGATAATTACACTTAGCAAACAATAAACAGTTTGTTACAAACACTGCTGCACATATAAACAAGAATGACACTATTCACAACCATTAAGAAACATCAGTACATATGTACTGGTTCATTTCATTCCAGACTTCTGAATTCCGGAAACTTCCAAAATCCGAACTTTTTGGCCGGTCCCACAGGTGTCAGTTTCTCTAATCATGGAATCGTTATTATTTTACGTGTCAGCATTTTTAAACATGTAATTAACTTGGGTTTTAATGCAGGACATGGCAGTTGCACAAGCCAGCGACAAAATCAGACAAAGCACACTTAACCCGATGGCGACAGAGTTTGTTCCGTCTTGGCTGCAAACCCCGAAAGTGGAAAAAGTCCAAACATCGGAAGAAAGGGACGTCAAGGTTTCTGATCAAAGTCAATCAAGTGAAAAGCGTAACACAGACCTTGCAGATATTGACATTTCTGTGACTGAAACAAAGGACGAGTCAGTGGGAAAAGATGGAGATGATATTAATTATATCTCTATGTTTTTGGAAGATTTCGACAATGTTGACCATGATATAGGTATCACCCACATCAAAGACAAACTCGAGGTTGTCGAATGTCTAGATGAATCCAAATATGAAAAGGACGAGAAACTGAAAGAATGGGAAGATGACGACGAGAACCCATTTATATGCATGATTTGCTTCCATTAAGAGCTGCCAATCATTACTATTTCATAATTAAATAGCTTCTATTCATTTACACAAGTCTTTTTTTTATATATTATCATTATTATTATTATTATTGGCCCTAAAGATTTGTGTTTTTATTTTCTTGGGTGACGTATTAATCTTGTTCGTATTAATCGTCCGTCTTTATAAAATAATAACTTGTTCATGTATTTTTTAAGAATATTTCGTACATTGAATTAAATATGAAATCTGAACCAGAATTATAAAGTGTTGCAAACATTGTTCTATACAAAGAAACAGAGAGCGCTTCTATATATTGGCAATAGTTCTTCAGGACCCTTATTAACGCCTTAACATTTTTAAGGAAGACCACAGTGTCCAAAGGAATGATTGTTAATATATATTGTTTTAGATAACATGTATGAATTTGATAGCCAGTTAAAAAGCATTGCTTTGCTTAAAGGAAGTGTAAGGAGCAACAAATGTGCGAAAGAGATTAATTGTCAACTTTGATCATGTGTCACGATATTGATCCCCAAGGAAAGCTGTTTTATTTGTTCAAAAGCTTTACCTCCCTATGAGCATCTGGCAACAAACATTGTCAAACACGTTACAAGAAAACTGTAATACAGAACAAAAATAACGAAATATGTATATATTGGCAGAATTAAATGTAACACATTTTCTGAATTGGAGAAAAAAAAAATCTGACGGAATATCATGATTTTGAAAATTATTTTGAGGAAATTACAGACAAATGAAAAGGGCGTGCAATTGATTTGAAAATTCGAAAATTTAAATTGCCAAAAACGCTATAAAAATCGTTCCATGGGGGTCATCGCCAACCAAACCCCCTGCACACTTAGCCCACCCTCAACAACCATGCATCCACTCCTGGAGCATAGTGCAAAATGAGGAAAGACGTCATAAGTGTAAGTCATATGGACACTAGAGTCAGTGACAGTGATAGCAATATTAACTGACTGTTTCACCAGTACCGGTACAGAAAAAAAATAACAAAATATGTATATATTGGCAGAATTAAATGTAACACATTTTCTGAATTGGAGAAAAAAAAATCTGAAGGAATATCATGATTTTGAAAATTATTTTGAGGAAATTACAGACAAATGAAAAGGACGTGCAATTGATT